>LZPO01044579.1:29716-40809 GCA_001675575.1 Neotoma lepida | reverse complement strand
TGTGTGTGTGTGTGTGTGTGTGTGTGTGTGTGTGTGAGATGTGGTGTAAAAAAGCCATAGCAAACCCATTGCTCTGTACACTAAATGTAAAAAAATGAATTTGGATGTCAGCACAGCAGGAAAACACACAGAAAGCTCGACTATCATCTTACATAAAATGAAGTCCATCATGGATTATACCTAGGCATAAAATCTAAAACCACAGAACATCTCAAAATGAAATCTTGGTAATAACCTTCATTTAGATAAAATTTGTTTATGGAAGATACAAAAGGCACAACTCTAATAGAAATGCTTAGAAAAAAATAAAATTAATAGTTAGGGAGACAACTCCATGGGTAAAGACACTCACTGCTAAACATGATGATCTGAGATCTATTGACTGGAACCACAGCAGAAGGGAGGAACTAACTCCCACAAGTTGTCTTTTGACCACCATGAACACACACACACACACATGCACAATAATTAAAATTCAGTTTGAAAGTTGATAAATTATTGTTTATTGAAACTTCTTACTCTTCAAAAAGGGAAAAATTAGTTTTTCTCAGAGACAAACTAATTACTAGGGATGAAGAGGGGTGCAGACCAGGTGGGACAAAGGCAGAACATGGGAGGTTAGAATGCACACAATATGCATGCATGCAAATATTATCTTGAATTTCCTTAACATATACAATTGATGTGTATTAATTAAAAAGCTACTTAGAAGAATACAACATGAAGTATCCTGTCTGCAATGAAATAATATAAACTAATATTTCATGATACAGNGTACTGTCTATTACTATATCTGTGATTNAATCAAGACTCAAACTTGATACAATAGAGGCTTTAGTTTGTAAAACATATATAAGTACATAATGATGAACAAAAATCCATATAAAAACTGAAATAGCAAGAAGCAAGAAAAAAAAACAGATAAGCCACAACCTAGAGGCTGTATAAACCTGTGCCTCAGAAAAAGGCTGAACTGTGGAATATCTAAAGAACTACTTAGCTCAGTAAGACTACTTAAACTGTCAAAAATCAGCCAGATATTTGAACACACATCACAAGAAAGACATTTAGATGGCTAGCAATCAGAATAATGATGTTTGGCATCATTTGTAACCACAGAATGAAAGCTGAAACTTAACTCTGATACTACAAGGAACCAAGTAGAACAATTAAATTAAGTGACTGACAGCCCAACACAGATATATATATATATATATACACATATATATACATATATATACATATACATACATATATATACATATATACATATAATACATATATATACATATATACATATATATACATATATATATGCTATCCCAGAATTATAAAGGCTGAAACAGGAGGACCACAGATTCATGGTCAGTCTGTGCTATTTAGAGCAACAAGACTGGACAAATCCCAGTGTTGGTAAGGATGTGGAACATCCCCANTTTACATATACTGCAGATGCAAAAGCCGAAGGCTATGCCTGCTGCTANGTATTTTGGAAGGATACAGTTATTATGTGACCCATCTGTTCTACAGAAATTTACTCAATAGAATAAAAGCTGTTATACTCACACACACAAACAAAATGACTTTATTCCAGGTTTATTCATAATAAACTGGAAAGAACTCTTATGCCAGTCCACTTAAGAAATGACTTGATGCTCTGTAATTCCAGTTCTCTGGTGAGACNTAGAAAACAGACAACTGATGAGCAGAGGCTGAGGAAGGAGAATAGTTTTATGGGACAACTCTGAAGGACAATAAAATATTCCATGTGATGACTAGGGTAGCTGTTCCACTGTGTGTATTTGTTAGAATACACTGAATTATGTGCAAAACTAACTTATTTTCACCTTTGTCATTTATAATCAGATAAAATCAACCTCAAATATTCTGGGTTTCAGTCAGTTATAAGGTAGCTTTCATTGACAGCTACATCTCAGATGTGTCATAATAATTAAGGTAATATATGCATTGATTAATATTATTAATTCCTTCATCTGTAGTTTTTGCCAGGGTAACTGCTAATCTAGCNAATGTTTCTAGTACCATTTTGTGATCACATAAATTACAAAAGTATTTCCTGAAGAGGTGCCCCTGCTTCGAAATATATACGGTGCCTTTCAGTCATAAGCACAAATTCAGTANAAGTGAGATACTGTTTCATGCTGCCNGCATCTATTCAGCACATGGGGTACAAGCACATTTCTTGATTTCCAAGTGTGCAAACAGCCACTGGCAGTAATTGTCTGCTGGCTAGTTACTGTCCAGGGAAATGCAGCAAAACCTTACATGATTACAGTGCATCTGGATTCATTCATTCCCTGGTGCTTGCAAAAATAAAAAATCCTCTCACCTTAAACTTCACACTTGAGAGGAAGGGACATCTAAAAGTCTCAGTGTTCATTCCCTGCCTTTTCTAACCCATCGACAACCAGATTATTCACCATCGAACAGTGGCAGACCAGACCACCNTTTCTTACAAATGGAATTTCAAGAATTGATTGAGACCTAAACCTAAATAAAATAACTTTTTTGCTGTGAATAAGGAGAGCATGTGTCAAAATTCAGCTAGAAAATTGTGTGGCAATTTCTGCTTAAAAACACCTTTTGTGTACATTATCTCGGATCAAACCACATCAGAAGGGTGCCAGCATACTTCAAGACTAACCACTCAGAAATACTGTTTTCCTTTGAATACAGAATATCCGTAGGAGATTTCCTAGCACCTGACCGACCCTGATACACCTCAGAACAATGAACACATCACGGTACAGACAGACAGTATTAATTTAAAGTGCCTACGCTTCCTTCCCCGCACGGAATGCAGGGAGAGCTACCAGACCTCTCTGCTTGCTGGACAAAGCACTGCAAGGGCTTTTGTGGGGTTTTCTGTTATGTTTCCTTTTGTTTTTGAGATCAGTAAAACTCACATCATTTTCCGATGCAACCAGGTTCCTGCTGCTGCAGAGCAGTTCCTATTGCAAAGCGAAACACTTCAGGCCCANCCAAAGTTGGAATAGGTTTCCAAGCTCCCCTTACTAGACTGCCTCNAGAGGGAAGGCCAACATTCTTTGACTCTAAAACAGATGAGCTGCCCCGATGGACACGTGTTCACTGTGGGCTAAGTAGGAAATGTGGTCAGTGGNAATACATAAGTGGGAGAGGCTTGGGTGCATTTCAACACNTTGGAAATTAGGTGGCCTTCAAAGTCTTGAGTTAACACAACTGGTCAAAGCATAGAGAATAAGTGTCNGTGTGGTGNTCAGCGATAAACTGGGCAACTCTAGCAATCCCTGCTTATGGCTCAGGAACCATCTCACAAGAGGGGCACAAAGCTGGTAAGAGCCAGAGGTNCGGGAGGCCCAGAGCAAACAGTGTCTTCTGGACGTGCCAAGGCTTCTGCACTCATGAACACACAGAAGCTGTGGTTACTTGCACGCGATCAAATCAACATTATAGCATGAAAGAGAGTAAGGAGTTCNTGAGCCAGCACCCCAGACTGAAACTGNGACATCTAATGACTTCCTTAAGGGTGAGGCCCCAGATAGGTCAACCCCACCCAAGTGGATGGCCCCAAACCCAAGAGTGTATGTGNAGCACAAATTGGACTTGATGAGTTATTTTTTAAAAATGGATATAAAGTTGGGGGAATAAGGAGGTGGATCTGGGAGAAGTTAGGAAGTTAGGGGATGAATGTGATCAAAATATAGTACATGAATTCTCAAAGAATTAATTAAAATATTACATCAAAATTCATATGTGCATCAATGATGCACTAAAGATGATGAACTAAAAGATTGCATAGTGTTCTGCATTATTTGGGACTTTCACCAAGATAGGCAAGGTATCTTCCTTTCATCTTAGAGTATTCCTACCTTCGTCAGCAGTGAACTATCTTAGGCATCTAATAAACTTCATGAGGAGAAATGATTTTAGTTCACAGCTTGGGACATTCCAGTCTAAAATAGTGTGGCCCCATTGGTGGCAATGGCACCAGGAGTAATGGTGGGAGCACACAGGGAGGCAAGCAACCACATCTGGAATTAGGAAGCAGAGAGAGATTGCAGTCCCACAGTCCCTTCTCAGGACCTGTCCCCTTTCAACTCTGCCTACTAAAAGTTCAAAGCACCTCCCCATGGCACTCCCTTGAGGGCTTTTACAAATGGACTTTGGCAGGCACATTCCTCAACAAGGCCACTGCAGCCTTGATTTTCAAAACCACTTGAAAACATGTGCAAATATGTATAAGATAATGAGAGTACANTGGGCCGGAAGTAAATATTGACACTTGTAGGTATCAGAGCAGAAAATTGAACACAAACACACCTTTGCTTTATCTGCAAACCTCACTGAAACNAGAGACTGAGGCATAAGCATAGATTAGGAGGAGGCAATAGCAGCACAGATAGGCTAATAGCGATGACCAAACTACCTGAGAAACTGAATCNTGAAGCTTAGGAGTAAGGCCAAAATACACAAGCTGTTCCTTTGGTGGAACTCAAAAGCCTCTCTGGAATTGAGGTACCAGTTCACACTGGAAATAGGGATAAGAAAGGAAATCAAAGTGAGGAGTATTATTTGGAGGCGATTCTTTTTTTCTATGAAAATAGGTCTTTTTTCATACAGTATATTCTGATTACTGTTTCCTCTCCCTCAACTCCTCCAGATCCTCCCCACTTCTCCACCCACCCAAGTCCACACCCTTTTATCTCTCTCATTATTATAAAAGCAGGCATCTAAAATAATAATAATTACTAAGAAGATGAGATAAAATAAAACAAGCCAGAAAAGAATGAAACAAACAGAAAAAAAGAGCCAAAGGAGTACAAGAAACATAGAGACACATTTACATACACAGAAAACTCATCAAAACAAAATCAGAAACCATAACATGTAAGCAAAAGATCTATAAAGTTTAAAAAAAAAGCCCAAGCAAACATTATGAAACAAAGAAGCTCCAGAAATACCATTTAGTTCTTTTTTGTGTATTGGCCATCTACTACTGGACATGGGGCCTGCCCTTAAGTGTGGTTTCCATACACAGTGAGACTCCATTGGAGAAAACTAACTTTTCCTTTACAATCAATTATCAACTGGAGATTGTTTCTGGGTTAAGGATGAGAATATGTGTCTACTTCTCTCAGCACTGGGACCTCATCAACTCAGACCTGTGCAGGCCCTGTGCATGCTTTCACAGTCTCTGTGAGTTCATGTGGACATCAAGCCTGTTGTATTTAGAAGGCACTGTTTCCTTGTGTCTTCCATCCCCACTGGCTCTTGAAATCTTTCTGTCTCCTCCTCTGTAGAATTCCCTCATTCCTGAATGGAGGGATTTGATAGAAACATTCCATTTAGGATGGAGTGTTCCAAGGTCTGGAGAGGCAATTCTTGAAACATACTTTCTTACTTCGCTGAAAGCCTGAAGTCTTGACAGAGAGGTTAAAAGAAAGAGCCTGTGAATTTGATCAGCATCAAAAATAGTGGTGGCTCGAAGAACGGAGTCAAACTCAGGGAGATGAGGGCTGAGTGATTAGTGAAAATCAGACCTCAGTGCAAGCTCTCTACTTAGACATCAGAGTGCTGGTGGCTGATGGACCTTCTCCTTCAAGAAAGATATGTGCAGCGTCATCTTCAGAAAACAGAGTTGAGATAAAAGACCTGGGAAATGCTAACATAAGAGGTACACAAACAAAAGGCATGCCCAGCCTCTTCATCATATGTCAAACCACAGGGCATCTGCCACAGTCACTCTCTGACCTTCTAACTAGCTTTTTAAGACCTTTATTCTTTAAGGAAGAGGAGCAAACACTGTTGATATCTCGGTAAGTCTTTAAGAGGCTGGCAAGTGACTCATGCCAGTGACTCAGGAGGCANAGGCAGGAGGGCTAAGAGTATGAGGCCAGCTTGAGCTATATAGTGAGATCTCATCTTAATAAACAGGGGGAGAGGCTAGATGCCATTCCCAAGTGATGTTTCTTTCCATGTGTAGTGCCCTGGGTTAGAACCCCAGCACAACAAAATAATAACAACAACAATAATAATAAAAACAATTAAACAACTTGGAGGAAAGAATGTCTACTGATCAAGAAGCAGAAAATATAAAAATAATTATTATATTTGAGACGAAATAAGCTACTACATGCACACAGATAGAAACAATGGGATCAGGAGCATTGCCATTTAGAAAGAGTTCTTTAAACTTAATATATCATCACAGAAATTAAAAACTCAAGAAGAAGGAGGTTACTAAAAAAACAAGCTATGCCAATCAAAATACTGTCACACTTCTAGAGCCACAATCAGAACTTCAAAGACCTGTTGTAATAACTGTGAAATCTCAAGGGGGTGCATGTACATAAACCCAACAACAAAATTAAGTGTGAAGGTAAAGGTCAATGGGAATACTTGAAATTTCTTTGCAGTTTTCCTGCCTTTCTAGGGAATCTAGANAAGAATGGGCTTCCATCAAATGGAACATATATGCTCGTGAAGAGAAAGATAAGAAGTTGAGAGATCTCAGCGTACACTCAGCAGAAAGAAAACTACAATTTTCAGTGATGGTGACAAGAGCTTCTGACTCAGCTGTACCCCAGCAAAGAAGAAAAACAATAAGGATTAGAGTAGGTCACAGAGTGCTTCAGAGAATGAGTTCTCCAGGAAGATAAAACTGATGGGCCACTTGATGCATCTCAACATCCTGGGAGGATACTGAGACAATTATGGCCTCCAGGGAAAACAAAAATGTTGTACACAGAAAGCCAACGATCAAGATGCTTTGTGGGCTCCACTCCATTGCATTTAACTCTGTCAAGGAGATGAGTGTTGAGAAGTGGCACTTGTGCAGTCAGAAGGGACCATGGGGAAAGGGGGGTGAATCTGTAAACTCCAGAGTCACAAGTGGGCAGGTGATGCCTCAGACTCATAAGCCAAGAAGAAAACATGTTACTTAGAGGTGTAGGAACACATTCCAAAGAGTTCACAAGAAGTAGGAGAAAAAAAACCTAGGAGAAAAAAACCTTGTAAGAACTATTGTCTCGTTAAACTTCATGTGTGTCTAATTTGAAAAACTTAGAAGTAGGGGTGGGAGAAGGCCAATGACAATATTTTAAAGTGTTCAACATCAGCCTCCCTAGCCATCAGAGAAATGCAAATTAAAACTACTCTGAGATAGCACCTTACTCTCAGCAGAAGGGCTATTTTCACAACAAAAGTCAGAGAGGATGTGGGGAGAAAGGAATCCTGCTCCACCACAGATGTAAATGTAACTTGATTCAGCTATATGGAAATCAGTCATGGTTTCTCAAAAATTCAAAAACTGGACAACCATATGAACCATCCATACCACTCATGGGTGCATACTCAGAAAACCCTATATCGTACCATAGAAATATCTATGTAGCCCTGTTTATCACTGCTACATTTACTGTAGCAAGGAAATGGAACCAGCCTAGATGTCCATCAACGAGAGAATGGATAAGGAAAATGTGGAGAGAATAATATTACAGAAGACCCAAACTCAACAAGAAAAAGGCACATGTCCCTGATATGTGGATCTTACCCTGTCACAGATGCATGTTAATGGGTGTAAGTATGGGTAGCACAACATTCAGAAGGAAAACTGAAAAAGAAGAATATTAGGTAATAAGGAAGGAGACGATGTTGGCATAAGCACACATGACTCATGAAAGAGGATGTAAAGCTATTTTATTTTGTTTTTAACTCTGTCATAGTTTTTTCTCTTTTTTCTTTTCCTTGGATAAGTACATAAAAGGGTAATTGATAAGGACCCAAACTACATAAAGATTCAACAACAACAAAAAAAGTATTACAGAACAATTTCCCTCATGAACATATGTTGTTGGTTGTTTTTATTCTTTTACTCTTTTGTTTTTTTGAGCGGGCTGCCACCCAGCTCCCAAATAAATACACACAGAGAGTTTTATTCTTTCTTATGAATGCCTGGCATTAGCTTGGCTTATTTCTAGCCAGTTTTTCTTAACTTGAATTATTCCATCTACCTTTGCCTCTGGGCTTTTATCTTTCTCTATTCTGTATATCTTACTTTCATTCTTACTCCATGGCTGGCTGTGTGGCTGGGTGGCTGGCCCCTAGTGTCCTCCTCTCCTTGTTCTTGCTCCTTCCCAAAATCCTTCTGCTAAGCCCCCACTTAAGAACGCTAGCTACACATGATTCCTTCCTACCTCTTCCTGTCAGCTAGTTGCTAACTCAGCCTCCTGACCCCAAGTTAGTTTTATTTAATCAAACAAATGCAACACATCTTTGCATCATTAAACAAATATTCCACAACATAAATTAATGTAACACATCTTAAATTAATATTCCACAACAAATATGTTTGCAAAAATACTCAATAAAATACTCACAGACTGAATCCAAGAACACATCAAAAAGATCATCCAACATAAGTAAGTAGACTTCATCTCAGAGATGCAGGGATGGTTTAACACACAAAAATCAATAAATATAAATAAAATAAAAGAGAAAAAATGATCTTCTCATTACATGCCAAAACAGCCATTGACAAAATTCAATACCCCTTCATGATAAAAGTCTTGGAGAGATTAGTGATACAAGGGACATACTAAACATAATCAATGCAGTTTACAGCAGGCCCATAGCCAACATCAAATAAAATAGGGAGAAACTCAAAGCAATTCCACTGAAATTAGCAACAAGAAAAGGTTGTCCACTCTCTCCTTATCTATTCAATATAGTAATTGAAGTTTTAGCTAGGGCAATAAGACAACAGAAGGAAATCAAGGGGATACAAATAGTAAAGGAAGAAGACAAAGTATTGTTATTTGCAGATGATATGATAGTATACATAAGTGACCTGAAAAATCCTACCAGTGAACTACTACAGATGACAAACACCTTCAGAAAAGTGTTTTTAAAGATTAACTCAAAAAATTAGTATCCTTCCTATATACAAATGACAAATGGACTGAGAAAGAAATCAGGGAAACAATACCCTTCACAATAACCTCAAATAATATAAAATATCTTGGGATAACTCTAACNAAGCAAGTGAAACACTTGTATGACAAAAACTTCAAGTCTTTGAAGAAATAGATTGAAGAAGATATCAGAAGATACAAAAATCACCTAAGCTCATGGATCAGTAGGATTAACATGGCAAAAAAAAGAAAATGCCAACCTACAAAAAGAAATCTATAGATTCAAAGCAATCCTCAACAAAATTTCAACACAATTCTCCACAGATCTTAAAAGGACAGGTTTTTGGATTAACAAAAAAACCCAGGATAGCTAAAACAATCCTGAACAATAAAAGAACTGCTGGAGGTATCACCATCCTTGATTTCAAATAGTACTACAAAGCAATAGTAATCAAAATCACATGCCACTGACATAAAAACAGACACATTGATCAATAGAATGGAATTGAAGACCCACACTTAAATCCACACACCTGTGGATTTGTATAAAGAATCCATAAATACACACTGGAAAAAAGAAATCATCTCAACAAACAGTGCTGGTCTAACTGGATGTCTGCATGTAGAAGGAAGCAAATAGATCCATATCTCTCACTATGCACAAAACTCAAGCCCAAGTGGGTCAAAGACCTCAACATAAATCCAGACACAATGAGCCTGATAGAAGAGAAAGGGAGAACAACTTTGAACGTATTGGCCCAGAATTCGATTTCTGAATAGAACACCAACAGTGCAGTTACTAAGATCAACAATTAATGAATGGGACCTCGTGAAACTGAAAAGCTTCTATAAGGCAAAGGGCATCATAAAGAGGACAAAATGGCAGCCAGAGATTCTCCTGGCTCAGCCTCCCGAGTGCTGGGATTAAAAGCATGTGCCACCACCTCCAGGCTGGAAGTATAAAATCTTAAGTGAGACTCCATGGCTTCAGAATGACCTGTCTAGAATGTAACTGTCTAGAAGTTCACTGAGATACATAAAGTTTTGGACTGACCAAGTATTTGTTTGAATGATCATTGTAATCANTGGACTAAAAAATATGTTAATCTAGCTATGTGATATTTTTATTTGAGAGTTCATTACTATTACATGATTTTATTTAATACTAAAAAAAAAATAAATCCATGAATGGTCTTCCTTAAAACTCTCAAAGACATGAAAAGCAAAGTCTGAGTTGATGTCTTAGCTCAGAAGGGTCTTGGGGACATGACAACTGAGTGCAATCTCACATTCTTAACAGGATCACAGAGTAGAAAAACAATAGGTGAAACTAAGGCAAGCCAGATAAGCTGCAGAATTTAATTAATAATAATTCATCAGTATTGGTTCACTGACTACAATTACCTCATCACTACAAAGTAGAGGAAACTGGGTAAAGGGGTCATGAGAACTCTGTACTATACTCTTAGTATACCTATAATCCTAAAATTGCTTTTAAAATAAAGTCTGGTTTAAAAAGTAATAAAGAGGACAATCAATCAAATAATCTTTCTTCTGGAAGAATGTTTAAAGGGAGGCATAAAAAATTTATAAAGTAAGTTCAGATTTTGTTACATGTATAATTTGTTCCTCCAACATTATTAACCTATTATTTTAAAAGTCACACAGCCTCTGTGAAGTTTCTTGACTCTGAAATATGTTAATAAATACTAATACATCCATTAAATATAATAAAAAATAAAAATAATAACTATATGTATGTGAAGACAAATCAAAGATTTTAAAAGGCATTATAGTAAGTGGTTATGTGTAGATGTTAGGAATATAGAGCAATAGACTAATAAGGCATCAACATCCTAATGCTGTATGAGTGCGGATTTGTAACCTCATATGAGTTTTTCAATGGCAATATAATATCATAACGGGTATTAGAAATCACTTATCTCAAAAAATGTGGATAGAAGTAAAGATGTCGCTGTCATGACCGTCAGCTTAATGACCTAAAGTGAGTATCACTACATCCCAGAGATTTTACCTAACAACGTGGAAACTGGGGAAAGGTAGACATTTCTAAATTATCTTGTTATGTAGTTATCCAACACAATTATCACAAAATGATCTTCCATCAAATTACCTGATCGATCTAACCAAAGCTTTTCTAGGGCTAAAGGTATACCT
>LZPO01044579.1:9371-29616 GCA_001675575.1 Neotoma lepida | reverse complement strand
CACACACACACACGCACACACACACACACATGCACACACACACACGCACAGAGAGAGAGAGACAGACAGACAGACAGAAAGACAGAGAGAGAAAGAGAGACAGAGAGACAGAGGGAAACTCCTACATGCCTTTCCAAATAAGCCATCATTGTGATTTGAATCTCTTACAAAAGGTCTCAAAAGCTAATCCAGAGCATCTAGACAGTGATTAAACCTCAAGCATTAAGAGAGGGGAGGCACACTATATATACTCTCCATGGGAGCAGCTAGTTATATTGAGCTGTGTAAGCTCAGAATGCTTACATTTGGTGAGATTGGATCTGCTGGCTCCACATNTTATTAATGACTGTTTCAGCTCTGCAACCTTTACCAATTTGTCTGCAGTTTTTATGTGAATGCAAATTAGGAAACCCTGTCTTGTTGATCCTGATAACGTGTAGAGAATGTTCGCAAATCGATGAGCTGAGAAAGATGAGGAGCTGTGGTGAGAACTGGAGTCATAATTCATACTCACACTCAGTGGATACTCCCTGGAAAACATCCCATTGATTATAAAGATGCCGACGGCAAAGACGCACATGGATAGCTTGAATGAAATCTCTTTTTAAAATGTCAGAGTCAGGTTCATAAGTGTTTCTAAATTAGCAAACTATTCATGTATTATGTATGTATGTCTAAATGAACAAGTAAATTATACATAAGATTTTTAAGCTTTTATTCATATTTCACAGAAGCAAGTTCACCTTATGTAAATCTGAAGATTAATGTTTTAGCTCTTTTATTCCATTCCTCTAATTATCTGATTTTCCTTTTTTCTTTTTTTTTTTGTTAAATTTTTTTATAATTACATTTCTCCTTTTCCTCCCTTCAGTCTCCTATATACCCCTCCCAACTCTCCTTGAAACCCGTGGCCTCTTTTTTTCACTAATTGTTATTGCATACATATATTTATATGGATGTGGGAGTCCAGCTCCCACCTTTTGAAGGGTTCTTAGGTGGAGGAGAGAGGAATTAAGAAATGATAGAAAGAGAGACCCAGCCTATGAGAAGAAAGACAGAAACACAGGATAGCTTCGGGTGGGCCTGGGTCAATACCCACCAGCCTCGTCCTTTATTCAAACGGGATTTTTATAATATGCCAAGGGGAGAGGCAAAAGACCTCCCCCTTAAAACACACTGTACAGCCAAGTGTAGACCCTTCCAAACACCTGGTAAATGTGCCCATGGCCAAATCATCCCCTTATGCAGCCCTGCTGGGTTTAGCAAGCCCAGATTCTCTGACCCTGAGTAAGGTCTCACTGGGAAACCTCTGTGGGTCTCCACATATGGATATAGATAGATATTCCTAAATATAACATGTTCATAAATTTTAAGGAAGAAAAAGTCTGTGAAAAGAGAGACTAGCAAGATGATTTAGTGTGTAAAGGTGCTTGTCCCCAAGCCTGAGATATGCATTTGATCTGAAGGACCCTATTACTACAAGGAGAAAACTGACTCCCTCAAGTTGTCCACTTACCTCCACACATGTACCCCCAGAAAATAAATAAATAAATGTAATAATAGAAAAGGGGGAGAGGAAAGGGTAGAAATGTAAATACAGTGTACTCATGTGTGAAATTCTCAAATAAAAGTTTATCAATATTTTTTCATTTATAAAATGAAAATAAGCAGGATCTCAAAGGTCCATTAATTAGGTCCTTCAAGATCATTTAACAGTTCTTGATAGGGAGATGTTATGAGATTTTTAAGTATGACAACTTCATATAAAAACCCCCACAATAAATATAACAGCAAGTGTGGTACAGGGAATGGTGAAGGGCACAGGATAGACAAATAAGGTAAGACATGAAAAGCCAAACAGTCTTGCTCATGTTCACAGATCTCTCTAGTGATTGGCAGAAAGGGAGAAAGGTTGAAAAATGATGAGGATTAAATTTTAACATCTGGAGATTCTCATCCCTTCTGTGCTACTAAAATATATCAGTTACTGGGCAATTTGATTTTAACAAAAATGTTATGATTTGATTATTTCCAGGAACAGGGACTTAATAAGTATCTCTAGAGAGAGTTCTGAGAGAGGTTGAGAGGAAACAGTGGAAACCTTGAACTTCCTGGACATGAGTATCACTTCATAGAGCTGTTGTAGAAAAACGTCATATACACAGAGACTTAAGAAACAGATATGTATTTTCTCACAATGCTAGAGGCTAGAAGGCCAAGATGAAGGTGTATTCGGGGCTGCTTTCCTCGGAGGATCACTGTGGATGACTTTCTTCTTGCTACCTATATGATCATTCCCATATACAAAAGAGTTGTGAATTTCCTCTTCATACTAAGAAAATTACTCAAGTTGTACTAGATCTGATATTGCTTCCTCATTTTAAACTAATCATCTCTTTACATTAAGGCTCTCTCTCTCTCTCTAAATACAGCCACATTCTGAAAAGCTAGGGCTATAAAATGCAACTTTTGGAGGAAAACATTTATGTCCATATCAACTGCTGTGTAACAGGAAGTGAGAGAAAAGACTAGTCACTAGTAACAGAAAGAGCACTCCTAATCAGGATTTGAGGATGGTGTTTCTGTTTGTCTTCTTTGCCTTGCTTTACGAGACAAAGCTGCCTGCAACAGCCTGTGTTGTCTTGCAACCTGCTATGTATACAACTCAGGATGGTCTTGAGCCTCTGTTGCTGTGATCTTCCTGCCTCCATCTCCTGAGTGCCAGGACTGCTGACATGAGCCTCTGACTCAGTCCTTTTAGAGAACTCTTATCCTTTGTTATAGGAACAGCATATTGGATTATTTGAGTTATTTTGGATCATTTTGTATATGTGAGAAGGTTATATCATTGTGAGTCTGTTTTAGGTAATCTTAGAATTGGATTTGTTCTTCATTCAATGTTCAATTGTGTTCAGATTTAGATCTTGAGAATTTTGTTCTTTGAACATGTTCATCTTCTTCCCTAACTCCTTCCAGATACACCCTCCATTCCATTCCCCACCCACCCAGCTCTGTCATCTNTTTTTTTAACCCATCAAGTCCAAATTGTACTGCCCATATATTCATGGATATATGGCCTTCCACTGGCGTGTGGTCAACCTAGATCAAATCCAGGATGTCATGCATATTGGGTAAGTGCTCTATCACTAAGTTGAAGTTCAAGCCCTATATTTAGATCTCAAACGTTCCTAACAGGTGGTAATGCATAGAGCTCAGTATTGGCAGTTAATAGCTGGTGGGGGAGNGGATGCATTCTTTGTTGAGGATGTGACCACTTGTAGGTTTCCCATGTTCCAGTGGGTGACCTCACAGCTATGCATACATGGGCAGCATTAATTGAACTTAATGGGTGTTATATAAGACAAAAAGACATGAAATTGGGAGGGGCATGTGTTGAAAGGAAGAAATTGTGGAGGAATATTGTCTTTCTGCATATATATTAAATTCTCAACAATAAAGAATTTTTTCTAGCCGGGCGGTGGTGGCGCACACCTTTAATCCCAGCACTCGGGAGGCAGAGGCAGGTGGATTTCTGTGAGTTCGAGGCCAGCCTGGGCCACCGAGTGAGTTCCAGGAAAGGCACAAAGCTACACAGAGAAACCCTGTCTCGAAAAACCAAATATATACATATATATATATATATATATATTTTTTTTCCCTAAATGGAGTTCGAGAATCATTTTTTAAAAGATGTCTTCCAATTCTGTCTCTATGATATCATTCCCTAGTTTTGTGATACTAAACAAATTACTTGACTTTTTTCCAATCCTTATTTCTCTCCCTATACAGAAACACTGCTTTCTCTCTTCATACTAATTTATGGCTAACAGCAAAATAATGGTTTCACTATGATATTTTCCTGTGTATCATTTTACTTTGTCCATATTCAACCCCTGCAGTACCCTCCATTTTTCTCCCTCCTGACTCCAATTGGTCCCCTTCCTCTCCTCAAATTTCCCCCTCCTCTTTAATGTCCTATCTATATATTTAAATCAAGATTCTGCATATGAGTGAAAACATGTAAAGTCTGTCGTCACCCTACTCTATTTCCCTCCCTTTCTCCCCTTTCCCTCTACATNCTTCCTCCACATCTCAATATTAAGTTAATTCACCCTCTTCTCTCCTTTCAGCTTCTTTCTCACCACTCAGAAGAACCTAAGAGTCAAAAAGCATCTATGTCCTCCCATGTAGACAAAGACTCACACACATAAAACTAAAGAAACAGGGACTAGAGAGATAGCTTAGCAGTTAAGAGCCATATTACTCTTCCAGTGGATCCATGTGGGTTCCCAGTACCCACATTAGGAAGCTTACAACCTCCTGGACCTCCAAGAAATCCAACACCATCTTCTAGACTCTGCTGACAGCTGTATACACGTGTGCATACACACACACACAAAAAAAGAAAATAAGTCTTTTACAAAGCAATTCTTGATCCATATCTTCCTCTATATTCCTTGAGCCATCAACCTGTGTGAGTGTTCTTTAACCCGTTCTTGCAGCACCTTCTTAACCTATTTTCTTAGTCTACCCAAGCCGTGCTGCAAATTGTTTTGTTCTCCAAACAGAACAATACTGCTGTTACACTGACTGATGTCATCAAGCACCCCTACTCCCTAATCCATTGCTCTGTTTTCCCCTAAAATACTCCAAGGCTGCCGCAAGGTGGAATAGACCACATTCCTATCAAAGTCCTCTGAAAAGTGAGACTTCCTTCCAATTCAGCTTCCCAACCCACCTTATTTTTAGTAGAGCTCTATGTGGAAACCTGCAAGTGTGGCATTTATACCAACGTCTTGCTTTGTTTGCCTGCCAAACCGAAAAGGTCTCATACCCTCATTATTCATCCTGCATTTCAATGCTCTATCTTCTAAATTAGGCCTTTGGTTACCTTCCAGTCTCCAGGAACCTGACCTTGTTCTGATTTCGCACTGCCTGCCTTTTCAGGATCTGGGAAAGCACTTAAACAAATGTAGTTTAGATAAGAACATTCTCTAACAAAGCTGCATGCATCTCAAATGGAAAATAAAGCTTCTTCGCTTAATTCCTATTATCTACTCTCAAAACTTGGAGACCATAATATAGATAGAGATATATAAATATGCATCATGAATTAAAAAATAGGTACTTTAGTTCCATCTGCCACATCAATATACTTATTTATATTGTTATCAATCAATGGGATTTATTCATGAGAATGGTCATTTGTCAGCTCTGTGGCCTTGATCAAGTTGTTTAACCTCTCTGTGATTTAGCTCTCTCACCTATAAAATGATGATAGCATTCTGTGTTGGTTTATTATGAGCATTAAATGAAAACAAGCATGTGGAGCAAGACCTAACTAACAGAGGACTCACTCAGTGGGTTATCACCAGAACTGCATCTTATTCGATTATCTTTTCTCCTACTTCTCCTTTCTTCTCCTTCTTTCTCCTTCCAATTAAGCATTAGTGTCAATTTCTGATTATCCATCTAATCATATACACACACTTTGCGTTTTCATTCATACTGCCACTCAAAAAGTATTTCTGGGGCAGTGAGATGACTCAGTAGGTAAAGGCACTTGTCAAGAAGACTGCTAATCTGAGTTTGATTACAGCATCTCATATTGTGAAAGAAAAGAGCCAACTTCTTCAAGTCTCTTCTGACTTCCACAGGTGCACCATGGCACATGTGCACACACTAAATGAATGAATTAGTGAATGGATGATTAGCTAGATAGATGATAGATTAGATAGATAGATAGATAGATAGATAGATAGATGGATGGATAGATAGATGATAGATAGTAGATATATAGACGATAGATAATAAGATAGATGATTAATATATATAATATATATGATTACATATAATATAATATATATGATTACATATACTATATAATATATGAAATATATATATAGAAAGAGAGAAAGAGAGATGACAGAGAGTGTCTTAGTTAGGTTTTCTATTCCTGTGAAGAGACACCATGATCACAGTAACTATAATAAGGAGAAATTTAATTGGAGCTGGCTTACACTTCAGAGATTTAGTCCATTATCATCATGAAGGGAAGCATGATAGCATGCAGGCAGACATGGTGCTGGAGAGGTAGTTAAGAGTTCTACATCTGGATTGGTGGGCAGTAGGAAGAGAAAGTGACACTGGGCCTGACTTGAGCTTCTAAAACTTCAAGTCCACCCCTGTGACACACTTCCTCCAACAAGGCTACACCTACTCCAATAAGGCCACACCTCCTATAATACCACTCCCTAGGAGTCTATGGGGGCCATTTTCATTCAAACCACCACAGACAGATATATGAGAGATAGATGATAGATAGATAGATAGATAGATAGATAGATAGATAGATAGATAGATAGATGTAAAACAAATCAGGTATTATTCTCATTGTAAGCTGTCTACTGTCTTAATTAGGGTTTCTATTGCTGTGATGAAACACCATGACCAAAAAGCAAGTTGGGGAGAAAAGGGTTTATTTGGCTAATATTTTCATATTGCCATTCATAATTGAAGGAAGTTAGGACAGGAACCCAAACTTCGAAGGATCCTGGAGGCAGGAGCTGATGCAGAAGCTGTGGAGGGGCACTGCTTACTGGCTTGCTTCCCCTAGCTTGTTCAGCCTGCTTTCTTATAGAACTCAGGACTACCAACCCAAGGATGGCACTACCCACTAGAGGTTGGGGCCTCCCCCATTGGTCACTAATTGAGAAGACACTACCCATTAGGGATTAGCCCTCTGCCCCCAATTGATCACTAATTGAGAAAATGCCTTACAGCTGGACATCATGGAGGCATTTCCTCAACTCTGATGACCCTAACTTGTGTCAAGTTGACACACAAAACCAGCCAGTTCATATACCCAACCCACTTAGCTTATTTTCAGTGTAGTCTTTTTCAAAATTTGAATATTAAAGTCTCTCCATGGCTGCCATAGAAGAAGTTGAGTGTCACAAGAACACAACTCCAATCTACCTTAGCCTAAAGTGAACCAGAGCATCAAAGCTTCCCTCTTCATTACAGATGCAATAGCTGTACAAACCTGGAAGCCAAAATTATAATGCATCAATTCAACCAGCATGGTATTGCTCTCTTATGCTGTGTAGTCCTGGGTCCCTGTTTAGCTATTGCTCATTCTTTTATGAATGGTCTTCCACAAAGCCCAATGTCAATGCTTCAGTAGAAATATAGAAAATATAATAGAAATATATGCTACAGGTTTAGTCTTTTAAAGAGTGTCCTTACTTTTTTCTACCACAGTAGGAAAAAAAAAATTCATGGTTTGCTGCATAGGGTTTTCAAGTAGATACATTGAAGAAAGACAAATCCAGTCACTAGAAAGCAGGATCCAGTTATTTTACAGACCAATTATTAGCCCATATTTATTTCCTATTGTTGTGGGATTCGATAGCCAATTGTATGGGGCGGCTTGGCCCAACGGGCGTGGTCCTCTTTGGAGATGATAAGATCNGGTGCGGGGGCGGGGGCAGAAGGGTCTCGAGCTCTATATTGGACTGTGGAGGGCTTACTGAAGTCAAAGCTTGGTGACCATCTCCAGATTTTCTCCATCTCCCTTGGAAATGAAGAGGCAACGACAGCTGGATCAGCCGCGGCGTCACTGATTGGTTTCTGTTTCGTGAATGCATTGTGTATTGAATAAACCTGACTTTATCCCAGACCTCCTTTCCTGCATTATCCTATAGACCAAGGGTTGGTCACAAAACCAGAATGAACGTTAGAATGGATATTGCAATAGTGTTTCCTATCATCTTTTAACTCATGTTTTTTGAATAAATATGAAAATACAATTTGTAAACTAAACATAAAGCAAATATTTTACTTGGAAAACTCACAAGGTGATAATCTTAACATATACCACTACATACTCTTTAGCTGTGTAGTTGGTTCCCTTAGCTCCTATGCAAGTTAGACTTAGGCTTCATTTATATCCCAGGCTGGTTGCTTTGTCTTGCTTTCATAGCCA
The DNA here is from genome assembly GCA_001675575.1 of Neotoma lepida. Taxonomy (NCBI): domain Eukaryota; kingdom Metazoa; phylum Chordata; class Mammalia; order Rodentia; family Cricetidae; genus Neotoma; species Neotoma lepida. The sequence goes on along the minus strand of LZPO01044579.1, from coordinate 21,629 downwards.
CAACACAGAAAAGCCAGCTTTAAGTATGTATGCAATTACAACACGAAATAATACATATTCAACTCCTTTCACCCTGAGTGTGTGCCCTTGTCATAAGCACAAATAAAAGGCAATATCTAGTAGATAAGTAGGTCTGGTATAATTTCAATATGTATATAATTATCCATTAACAAGATAAATACAGCCTAATTTCCCCTTTTGCCTCACTAATGTGAAAGGTCTCCTTTCTATAGTAGATCATAGCACAAATGTTTTGAAGTATTCATTTAATTAATTCCCTACTGTAGACTGTAAGTTTGATGCTAAAACAACTCATGGAAGCAGTTATCACTCACTTTTATTAATTTTACATCATCTTCAGTGCACACCTATTTGATTAATGACCAAAACCTATATCTACTTTGATGTATGCAGGTTTAAAGAGCAAAGACAAGTATGACTTCTTCATCAACTTAAATAAAAATAAGATTACATAAGGACCTAGTCAAGTCTCCCATCATAAAGGCTTCAACATGAAAATGCCAATTCAAAAAAATGAATTATCTTCCTAAGAAGAGTGCACTCTGCAGTGGAGCCTCACTGGTGACATCCCAAGGCTTTGGGATTCTGGTAGCTGCTCCGCTATCACTGTGCACTAATTGGTGTCTGTGAGTCCACCCAATTGGGGAAATCACAGGCAGTAACTAAGATACCATTACCTAACGTTATCTAACTAGCAAGAAACTAGGGCGAGGAGATGGTGGCTTTTGGGGACATTTTTTTTTTCCTGTTTGGCTCCTTGATTTTTCTGTTAGCTGTGTTTTCCTGGAACCTAGAACAAGAAAATGAGATGCTTAAAAGATAGCATCACTAATGGCGTCACAAAGATCTAGAGCATTTTCTACTGTTTTGTTGGGATGTAGTAAATGAATTAATCATTCCTTTCTGACAGTTAAACTACAAAATACTGAAAACATTTCCAAATTCAATATTCACAGGAGTAGGAATGCAGATAAGAGTTTTCAAAAAATTTATGAAATCGAGATCAAAAGTGCATATGTATAAAGTAACCTCAAATTTTTAACATGTAAATACAATCAGAAGTTCACATTTTCACTATTATATATACAGCAAGGTGAGTTTTAAGCCACAGACTTAAAAGCCTAGCATAGTCACCTTCTCCCAGAATCTTTGTTCAGACCTATAAAATGATAGTACAAATATCCATCCCTTTCTTCCTCAGAGGAGGTTGTAGAAGAGAAATGAACATGGTTTTAAATATTATTTGATTCTATTGAGAAACTTGTAAGTGTTGGTGCATGGTGTTCAGTTACTCATGGCTGTGGCTGGATTATATTTTCCCCTCAAGCTATTAATTGCTCACAAATGGCTAAGCAAAACAGAGTCTTAAAAAAACAACACACTTGTCTGCTTTGTTGAGCTGTTTCTCATCTGAACTGAGCTGTCCTGGCTCATCGCTTTCATTGATGGCATGTCTTAACAGATTTTGACTAACTGAATCAGAAGCCCACTGCCCAGTTGAATTAAAAAAAAAAAATTGAAACAGTGAGTTTGGGTACTTTGTATATCTAGGTTTCCACATTAGCTTGAATAATGACAACTAAGTAATTGTGTGATCTAAAGCATGACATCTGTACAGCTGACCTTCAGAAGGGCCATCTGCTGTTATCTGTACCTGGAAGTGATAGCTGAACCTAAATAGGTTTCTCTTCATTTTTTTTTTAATGCAGAGCCGAATATAGGTGTCTATTTGTGTCTACAGATGGAAGGGACAAGCTTACATTCTTCAATATCAAATGAGAGACTTTTTATTGTTGTTTATGGTGACAGTACTAATAAGAAAAAGCCCAAAAGTGAATATTAATGAAGACAGTAAAAGGGCTAGAAGTTGCATGGCCCCCCTTCCTGAGCTGATTAACTTTGCATCACTGTAAAGGAGTCCTGGAAAAAGAGCTAGAGAGATGGTTCAGTGGTTAAGAGCACTCGTTGCTCTTAAAAAGAACCCAGGTTCCATCTCCAGCACCCATATGGTGACTCATATAGATCTGCAACACTAGTTCCAGGGGCTCCAACACACAGACACCAGGCATGTATGTGGTGCCTTGATATACATGCAGGCAAACCATACACATAAAATAAGTCTTTTTTAATGTAATGAAAACTAGATATGGGGAGAAACTAGTGGTATGCTCATCAAAAATATTATGAGACTAAGCTTGAATTGCTTAGTGCTGCTTTGAGATCTAGAAGGAGACAGCAGAAGATATCCACACCTAGATGGCTCCATTATCAGAGGAAATGATGGGAACAGATACCCCAGTATGAATGGGCATATACACAAAGAAGTCTCTTATGAGCCCACAGGGTACCACAATACTGAGGACAGCTGGCACTACAAAGAAAACAACATTTGGAAGTAGACTGAAGCCCCTTCAAATCCTTACATACACAAGACTTGAGGTGTAGATGCCAATGCTTATGCTAGCATATATGTCCTCAAAGGATAGTGAAATTGGCGGTATATACCATTGTATTTATATATGCAAACTGCATGCATCTCAGTATATCTTCTCATGCTTATTTAACAACAACTCAATAATCCATTTCAAAGTAAACTAAACATTTCCGTTCTAAATCCCTTTAGTTGAAGTGAAATTCCCTTTCTGCCTCAAGACACCCTTACATCATCTAAGTAATAGACTTTATGCAAACATAATAGCACCATAGAGACCTAATGTTTTAGGTAAGCAGCTCACCTGTATACAGATAAAAGCAATACAAATTACTTTGAGATTTGAAATTAGAAAAGCTGTAAGGCAAGGTGGTTACTGTAAAAGAATACTTGGATGATAGGATATCCCTGCCACAATAGAATTTGTCATTTTTTGTGAGCATTGAAGCTGAAGCCCTTCTTGTGTTTGTGGCTTCCCAACNTTAGAGCCTGAAAATGCCAATCATTCTCCATTGTGCATTGTTTGAAATGTTCTCCAGTAGCTGTAACAAATGCTGCAAACCCAAGTCCTTGCTCAACTTTGACAAAGGTTGGCAATAGTGGCTATCTTTTCCAGCTGGACACAGTTCCCTGGTTCAGCCTCTGCCACATTTCTATTCTAATCTTACTGGAACAATAGTGAGCAGCACAGTAGTGCTTTTCACAAGTCCCTTCTCTGTAATGCACAGCAGTGAAGTGCACTTAATCAATTTGGGAATCGAGAGGCTTCTTCTTAGGAACTTAAAAAAGATTAAACTAGTATTTAGTATTTATCAAAGTTGACATGCTCTTCTTCCAGAAAGCAATGTGCTGCCCGCACTAGGTTCAAGACACAGGAAGACAGGGTTTTCTCCCAGGTCATCCTCTGTAGCTCTGTCTTGTACTTCATAATCAGAGCTTGTAGAAAAGTCAGGAAAATCATGTTCTAATATAATGGATAGCCATCCCCTGGTATCAGCCACTCAAGGAGCTGTTTTAATGTGTGATTTCTTTGAAAATCAACATCAGTTATGATATGGAAATTAAACATTATGGAACCAATTTGACATAATGATAAATCGAAATTAATGTGGATGTATGGCTGGAATATTGAATGCTCATGTATAAGCTTGTCTATGTTGAAAAAGAAAGACAAAACAAATGCTTATCTTTTTCCTCCGTTATTCTAGTGTCATTTTTAATATATGAACATAATTCAAAGTACTATTAAGCTGAATTACTAAAGCAAAACACCACTACTAATATAATTTGTTAAAGGTTTTCAGAATATTTAACACATGCCAAGATATTAGTGATGGTCCGAGAACGTTAGTAAGTTTCTATCCAATGTCATTTCCCAAGGAAGGAGAGTGTGTCAGTGCCACTTGCTCATTATCTGAATTACCTTTTGCATGTCTATGTTAAACCTCACATTTCTTTCCAGTGCTAAGACTGTTTATAATTATATTTACATTTTAGTTTTAAAGTTGAATGAAAATAAAAGAAATCCCCTCAGATACATAAAAGGTAACATGTCCTCATCACAACCCCAAGGATCCCCCATGAGCCTTAATTTCTGAATCTATTGATGCTGTTCAGTGTTTTGAAATTATTAAGCACTAGATACGAAAACCTGTTATGTTGGCTCATGGACTAACATTGTCTCACATGTCAGTACAGTGGTAAAAAGTTAGAGATTATAGCTTTTCCATGGCTAGTTATATAGCTGTGGGCATCAGGTCTCTTATTTTAAAAATAGCAAAGGTGAGGTGGGGGGAGATGACTCAACAGTTAAAAATGTGTGCTGCTCTCAAAGAAGACTGGAATTCAGTTCCCAGCACCATGTCAGGCTGCCTACAGCCACTGTAGCTCCAGCTCCAAGGTATTTGGCCTCTGAGGGCCTCTCATGGCACCCACACACATGTGGCATACTCTCACATATAAATAAAAATAAAATAATTCCTTTTTNAAAAAAAAGAAAGAAAGATGGTAAAGTTGAAATTTTCCAATTTGTAAAATTTTACAAACTTTTCAGAACCTGGAATCATATTTGCTTTGCGATCAGTAATACTACAGCTGTATCCCTGCCTGGGAACTCAAGCCAGCTGTATGGAACATCCTCTCCTCTGGCAACTCAGCAGCATTTAAACTTCAGTCACGAGAGTGAAACTGTGGTGAATGGTCAGAGCTCACATATAGGCGGCAGGGGATGACCAAGTGCCACCATGTTGCCTCATACTTACCAGAGCTTGTCTGTCTGTCTCCTAAACAGAAGATGATGTTGACAGCAGAATGGAGTGGGGAGACCCTGCCAACCTGGAAGGGGTTTGTGGGAGCTCTCAGAAATCAGATGTTAGAAATCAGATGTGTCTACGAGCTACCTCCCTTTACACAAACCCCCTGCATCTGTGGATGCAACTCAGTTTGTACTTTTTGTATCACCTGCCAGGAAGAAAGAGTGATAGACCCCAGACTCAGGGTACTACCTTCTCGGGAAGAGGGGCCCCCAGAAACCCAGACTCCAGTCCAGTCGATGCAATCTGCAAGAGGATTTATTTTAAAGGCAAACGATTGTACAATCAGGCCTCCTTACTCCACAGAGCAAGAGAAGCCCCGAACTGAAATCACACATAGTTTTTAAAGACAAAAATTACAAAATTACAATTTTCATACAGATCTTTGATTGGTTTGTGTCTAGGGACTTTCCACAAAGTTTGGCTTAATCATAGGGTGGGTGCTCATTGCCATGGAGACTAGGGTTGGGACATTCCAGAGCCAAATAATCATTATCACCTGAATGTCTTGTGACATCCTGTGGTCAAGCAATTGAGGTTCTTCCCGAGAACTTTGGGGGGTTTACATATACATAAGGTCACAGTGACTTTCCCCGGAACTCCTGTAATTGCCCTAACTACAGTTGAGCAATTATCTCTTTACCAGAAACCTCTGGTTGTGGTGGAGCAGCGGTTGGGCAGCGTATCTTAACAGAAATCTTGACAGTAATTAAACAGTAGTTTAGCAATTCTGCTCTGGCTTTAGCTTCTCGTTCCCAAGGGAGGGGGTTTCAGGTCTAAAGAGTATGGGGGTTTCAGGCCTAAGGAAAATTGGGGTCTTACATTCCCCCGTTTTCTTTTGGGGAAATTTTAATCCTAAAATTACGGCACCTCGGCACCCCTCAAAGTCTGATATTGTTGTGTTAGGACAAGAGCCTGTACAACTGATAATCTTTCCCGAATAAACTGTAGNAGCTTATTNANAATGCATGGACCAAGGGTTAAAAGTAAAAGTAAAATGAGCAGGGNACCNATNATTGTGGACACCAGAGTTGTCATCCATGGGGATCTGTTAAACCAACCCTCAAACCAGCTCTGCTGGGCTTCCCGATCTCTCTGTCTTTTGTCCAGCCTGGCTCTGACCTTTTCCATGGAGTCCCTGACCACCCCAGAGTTATCTGCATAGAAGCAGCATTCTTCTCCCAGGGCTGCGCAGAGGCCACCTTCTTTTAGAAATAGCAAATCTAGCCCTCTTCTATTTTGTAACACCACCTCGGAGCTAGATGTCAGGGACTGTTCTAACTTTGAGACTGATTGCTCTAGCACTCGGAGGTCCTCATAGACTGCAGCCTGGAGGGTTAGATAATGTTGATTTCCTTGAACTAAGGCAGCTGTCCCCGTCCCTACCCCTGCCGCTACCCCAAGTCCCAACATGGCTGCAAGGGTTAGGGACACAGGGTCTCGTCTAAAGCAAGTGGGGTGGTGGGAATAGAAGTCTTCGAGGGTACCCGCTGGGTGATAGTACACTCTGGGGATAACCTGGACCAGCACACAGAAGGCTTCCCCAGATGCTTTCTTGAGAACATCAACCGACACACAAGGGGTTAGCCCGGTGGTGCAGGCCCACCAAAACACTTTTGGTGGGATGGCATAAGGTCCTGCCAGGTCGGCAGTGGAGACAGTTAAATTACAGAGGCCAGCCTGTGACTTAGAGGGTTGCCCAAGGCAAAGGCCTGTTCCACTGACTTCAGTTAAGGTCAGCTTAGGTGTGGCACTCCAGCGGCAGTCGGAAGCCTTGCCGGAAGTGTAATTCCCAGTGGCAGCAATACCCTCATAGTAAGGAGGTGCTGTTCCTAAGCACAGCCAACAGGGGTCTGCTAGTTCAGGGTTAGTCTGATTGATGATCCCAAAAGCCCCCTTAACTAGGTTGAGCATCCTGTTTCNGGTCCCCTGTGGGCTCCAGGTGGTGGGCCTGCTGGGGCCCTGGGTCGGGGTTGTTAAGGATCTGTTTACTGGGGGGCTGAGGGTCAGCTTCCTGGGCTCGGTGGGGACTTTCTGATCTGCCAACACCTTGTTTGGCCCCAACACTTGTGGGGCAATTGAGGGCACAAACTGGTGGGAGAGAGTGAGGAGAGCTCCCCAATCATATCCCATAGGATGATAATGTCGCAACCCCCAAGTCCCGGGTAGCCTGGAGGGGTCGCTGCAATTGAGTTTTAATTTGAGGCCATTTTTACCTCGGGTGGGGTAGGTGATTTTTCCTGATTCCCATTCTATTGTTAGGGGGTCATTACCTGGCTTTGTGCCCCACCTTCCTGCCACTACACCAAAGGATGATGTTTCACAGCCCCACCTATTACAATAGTACTGTTGTGGGGAGTTGCACCCAGGTCTGCGGGTGTCTCTGTTCCCTGGGCAAACATACCAGTCATCAAACCAGGCCCGACCAGAAGTAGATTCACCTAGAGTCTCGAGAATTACTTTGAGGTCCGCTTTCATCTCCGTTGGGCATCCAATTCCATATGGGCCGGTGAAGGATTTGGTATCCAGAGCGACATCAGTGCCGGCAATGGATAGGGTCCAAGTTGTAGTCCCTGGCACATGGGGGTTGTAAGCAGGCAGGGTCCCGGTTACCCCCATCATGAGGACCAAGATCAGGCTCGCAAGATTTTGAGCTTTAGAGGATTTTGGGTTCGCTGGAGCTTCCATCTGGGTGCCACGAAGTCCTCACTGGTCTCAGCCAGAGCTGGCTTGATGTGGGAGGCGTGGATCCAAGCTGCAATCCCGTCGACCTTGACGGTGGTTGGTGTGGTCAGCAGTACGGTGTAAGGTCCTTTCCAGTGGGGCTCTAAGGTCTTGGTCTGGTGTCTGCGAACGTAGACGGAGTCCCCAATCTGGAAGGAATGAGNCACCCTGGGTGGCTTAGACTGGTACACTGCCNCCAGGGGCTTCCAGATCTGGTTCTGGATGAGCTGCAGGGCCTTCAGCCGAGCCTGGAGGTTTGGGGATGTGGCAAAGGAGTCAATATCAGGTCCCAACAGGTCTACTATTGGGGGAGGTCCTCCATAGAGGATTTCATAGGGGGTCAGCCCAAAGAAAGCAGGGGCCATGGGAACAGGGCCATGGGAAGGAGTTCAACCCAGTCTCTAGTGCCAGTCTCCGTCGCTAATTTGGTCAGAGTTCTGTTTGTTCTGTTCTCCTTGAGGGTTCCGTTTGTGCATTCTACCTGCCCTGAGCTCTGGGGTCTGTAAGCACAATGTAATTTCCAATCTAACCCCAGTACCCTGGCCACCAACTGACTTACCTGGGTGATGAAGGCAAGGTCATTGTCCGACCCTATTACCTTTGGCAGGCCAAAACAGGGGAAAATCTCTTCCAAAATCTTCTTGACCACCATTTGAGCCATTTCTTTCTTCGTGGGAAAAGCTTCCACCCATCCAGAGAAGGTGTCTATGAAGACTAAGAGATACCTAGCTCCATACTGCTCTGGGCAGACTTCCGTGAAGTCTACCTCCCAATTTGTCCCTGGTCGGGACCCCCGTATGTGGGCCCCTCCTGGCAGGGCCTGAGGGTTAGCATACACCTTGGCGCAGGGGACATACGACCCCGTAATTTGCTTAATCAAGGAATTTAGGTTGGGTATGAAGTAGAGTTGTTCTTCCCTCTGTAGCAGCTCCTTGAGCTTTTTATGTCCCAGATGGGTCAGGCAGTGGAGGTCAGTCACTAGGGTTTTAGCCATCTTTGTGGGTAAGACTGCCTTACCCTAGAGTCTCCAGGCCCCNTCTTTTTCATTGCACTGTGCCCCTATCTGTTGGACAATGTCTAAATCTTCATCTGAGTATTCATACCCGGGGGGTTGCGACTGTTCTTCAGACGTCTGGAAGGCAAGTACCTGCTCTCCCAGGGCTGTGGTCTTGGCTGCCTCATCTGCCATCCTATTTCCCCGAGCCACAGGGTTGTCTCCTTTCTGGTGGCCCGGGCAGTGAATAATACTCAGTCTTTTAGGCAAGTAAAGGGCCTCTAGGAGATCCAGGATCTGTTGTTTATTCTTAATGTCCTTACCAGCAGAGGTCAGCAAGCCCCTTCTTTGATATATTTCCCCATGGACATGTGCATTGGCAGATGCATACTGGGTATCAGTGTAAATATTGATAGTCTTACCTTGGGCTGCTCTCAAAGCCTGTGTGAGGGCTATTAATTCAGCTCGCTGGGCTGAAGTCCCTGGAGCCAAAGCCTTTGCCCAGATCATGGAGGCACCATCCACCACAGCTGCTCCTGCCCTTTGTTCACCCTGGTGTAGAAAGCTGCTCCCATCCGTGTACCAGTTGTAGTCTGCATCCGGAAGTGGCTGGTCTGTTAGATCTTCCCGGGTGCCATGGGTCTCGGCCAACACTTGATGGCAGTTGTGCTTTACTGCTGCCTCTGCCCCTCCCTCAGGGAGCAGGGTGGCTGGGTTGAAGGAGGTGACAGTCCCAAAGTGGATCCGCTCAGGATTTAGCAACATAGCCTGATAGTGGGTAACTCTGGCATTTGAGAGCCACCGGTCGGGGGGTTGTCAGATCACTGTCTCTATGGCGTGTGGAGCCATCACCATGAGGGGTTGTCCTAGGGTGAGCTTGTCAGAATCTTTGACCAGAGTCGCCACCGAGGATATCATGTGGAGGCAAGGGGGCCATCCGGCCGCCACGCTGTCCAATTTTTTGGAGAAATAAGCTACTGGTCTTTTCCATGGACCCAATTTTTGGGTCAGGACCCCTTTGGCTACCCCTCCGTGCTCATCCACGTATAAAGTGAAAGGTTTCTTCATGTCTGGGAGGCTCAATGCTGGGGCTGACAGTAAAGCCCTTTTTATGTCATCAAAAGCCTGTTGTTCTTTCTCACCCCAAGCAAAGGAAGCATTGGCCTTGGTGAGGGGATATAGCGGGGCCGCCATCTCGGCAAATCCCAGTATCCGAGGCGGCAAAAGCCCGCATTCCCCAAGAACTCCCGCAGTTTCTTTGCACTGTCGGGCGGGGGTATAAGGGCCACGGCCTGCTCTGGCCCTCTTTCAGAAGATACCCCAAGTAAGTCACTTCCCGCTGGCAGATTTGGGCCTTCCTAGCTGAAGCCCGGTATCCCAGTTCTCCCAATCTCTTTAACAAAGCCCCGGTATCTTGGAGGCATTCCTGTTCCGTCTCGGCTGCCAGGAGCAAATCGTCCATATACTGGAGAAGGATCAGGTTCGGATGGTTGACTGGGAAGTCCACCAGGTCTTGGTGCAGGGCTTCCAGGTCGAACAAAGTGGGGGAGTTTTTGAATCCCTGGGGCAGCCTCGTCCAGGTCAGCTGTCCTGAGAACCCAGATTCTGGATCTCTCCATTCGAAGGCAAAGAGGGGCTGGCTCTGAGGGCTCAGCCTTAGGCAGAAAAAGGCATCTTTTAGGTCAAGCACTGTATACCAGACATGCCCGGGGGGCAAGGTGCTGAGCAAGTTGTAGGGGTTAGGCACTGTAGGATGGATGTCCTCAGTCCTCTGGTTTACCTCTCTCAAGTCCTGAACGGNCCTATAATCATTAGTGCCAGACTTTTTAACCGGTAGCAAGGGGGTATTCCACGATGACTGGCAAGCCTTAGAATACCTAATTGCAATAGTCTCTGGATGTGAGGCCTGATCCCCTCTTTGGCCTCCTTAGTCATGGGGTATTGACGGATGGACATGGGGAAGGCTGTAGGTTTTAGGTCTATCACTAGTGGCGGCTGCTGTGTAGCCAGTCCCATGCCTGCTGTTTCTGCCCAGGCTAGAGGATAGTCAGTGAGCCATTTGGGATCCAGCCGAGGAGCCTTTGTGGGGGCCTCATGCAGCCGGTGCTCATCTTCCAGGCTCAGGGTCAGCACCTGGAGAGGCTGACCCTTGGGGTCTGTGACTGAGGCCCCTTTTTCATGGAAGTGAATTTGGNCCCCTACCTTTNAGANGAGGTCTCTCCCCAGTAGTGGGTAGGGGCANTCTGGTACTAACAGAAATGNGTGGGTGACTCTTCCAGTGGAGAGGTGGACTTCCCTTTCTGATGTCCACTTGTACAGTTTTCCCCCAGTGGCTCCCTGGACCCACGATGTTTTGGAGCTCAGGGGTCCCTTAGTCTGAGTGAGGACCAAATGTTGTGCTCCAGTGTCAACCAGGAAGTTCACTGGTTGGCCCCCCACTTCAAGAATTATCCGGGGCTCAGGAGGGGCTCCTGGCCCTGACTCACCTATTCTTCTCCAAAGACAGCACCGGAATGGGTTTGCGTGTTTTCTCCCTCCGAGCACGGACTGGACAATCCTTGACCCAATGTCCCTGTTCTTTGCAGTAGGCGCATTGATCATGTTCCACTCGTGGCCTTCTTCTGTCTCCCTGGTTTCTATTATGGTGGGGCTGTTCTGCTCTGTGTCTGTGACTANGGTAGCCAGGATTTTAGATAACTCTCTGTTCCGCTTTTTGTCTCTCAAATTCTCTCTCTGTTCCTGCTCCCTGCGCAATCTCTCTTCCTTTTCCTCTAGCGTCTCCCTTTTGTTAAAAATCTTTTCAGCCTCTTTTACTAGGTCCTGCAAAGTGTACCCCTGAAGTCCCTCTAACCGCTGTAGCTTAGCGCGGATATCAGGCGCAGACTGTCCGATGAAGGACATTATCACTTCAGCTTGTCTCTCCAGCACCTGAGGGTAGAAAGGGGTATACATGCGGTATCCCTCCATTAATCTCTCTGAAAAACCTGCTGGAGTTTCCTCTGACCCTTGAATTATAGCANGTACCTTAGCCAAATTGGTGGGGCGCCTACCTGCCCCCTTGAGACCCGCCAGGAGAATCTGGCGATAGAGACGTAATTGATCCCTACCAGCCTCGGTGCTGAAATCCCAGTTAGGGCGAGTCAAAGGGAAAGCCTCATTGATCTCATTCGGCAGCTGGGTGGGTCTGCCATCATCTCCCAGCACATTTTTGCGAGCCTCCAGAAAAAAGTGCTGCCTTTCCTCTGTCGTGAGGAGGGTCTGCAAAAGCTGTTGACAGTCCTCCCACGTGGGGCGGTAGGTTAGTAGGATGGATTCTATCAGCCCAGTTAATGCTTGGGGGTCTTGAGAAAAAGATGGGTTGTGAGTTTTCCAGTTATAGAGATCAGAAGCAGAGAATGGCCAGTACTGGGTTTGGCCAGCCACCAAGCAGAGGGGAAAAACCTGTGACATCCAAGTGCCTCCCACCTCCCTGGTCCGATCGGGGCAAAGGTGTAGGCAGCTACTGGGGGGTGGCGAGGGATCTCTGTGGGGGGAGTGGTCACTGAGGGAAGAGTCTGCCTTTCTGAGGGGAGAGGGGTCTCTGCGGGAAGAGTCGGCCTCTTCCGCATCCTCTGAGGGTGGTTCCCTCTCTCGTGCCGGAGAACCGGCGTAAGGAGCGGGCAAATCCATCAGCAACAAGTCCCCCTGGCCCTCAGGGANGACCAGGGGTTTTCTCCTGGGGTCCTCATGTTGAAGTTCCTTGAGAGGGTAAAGGGAAGAGGTGGGAAGGGGTCGGG
>LZPO01044578.1:150681-163452 GCA_001675575.1 Neotoma lepida | reverse complement strand
TGTAGAAGAAGCAGAGAGCTTAAGCCAGTACTGGGGTCAGGCTATAAACCTCGAGCCCCATCCCTATGGCTAAGCCCCAGATCTTAAAGATTCCACAACCTCTCCAGACAGTACCACTAGCTGAGAACCAAGTGTTCAAACACACGAGCCTATAGGGCATTTCATGTCCAAGCCATAGCAATGTCCAAACCCAGACGAGAGCTGATTGGCTGCCTGGCAGCCAGTGTTATGGGTCAGTGTATTGTGGTCAAAGGCATGCCCTGTCAGAAAGCCCAAGGGAATGGAGACTCATCACCTCATTTCTCTGTTTCCCCCCCAATCCTTACGTTGTTTGAACACAGCCTCAGGGAGTCTCAGAGGCCCTATTTGCCCTTTCATCTGTACCACTCTATTGAACTTAAATGGCTGCGATGTTTTCCCTCNTGATAGCATAGCTGTCTAAAATAGCCTCTTGTTCTGGAAAGTGGCTTTTCAGAGAGAACCAAATGTGCAAGCAGCTTTAGATAAGGTCTTGCAGTGCCTGAGCTAAATGTGCTGGTAACAGTCTCCAATGATGAGAGGTTTTTTGTTTGTTTGTTTGCTTGTTTTATTTGTGTGTGTGTGTGTGTGTGTTTTCCCTTGGAGAAAGTTGAACTAATAAGTTTTTAAATGGGTTTTTAGAAGGTAGTTTTTGTATAAGGATACACTGTAGAAACAGGATTAATCTATGGGGGGAAGACCAGGGCTGAGACTAGAAAAGAGCAATGACATCATAGTTTACCTTTAGTCGGGGTATGATACCAAGATGCCATATCTTTCTGTTTTTAATTAGTGTATATTTATTGTACCAAGCAGAGTTTTGTTATGAAATTTCCATACATGAGTATAATTTATTTTGTTGAGAACCACCTCTGCTATTACACATTCCTATTCTTTATGTTTTTAAGCCCTTTTCAGCAGTGTTTTCTGCCAGGAACTACAGCTTTCATCTTTAAGTGTTATTTCACCCAGTGGCCAGAAGGGGTCACTAGAAGACATTTCACTGGGGATAGTTCTTTTTCTCTCTTCCCTAGCTCTCAGCACCAGGGCAAGAGGAAAGTTGTATCTTCCTTTATTGGGATGATGGAGCATCTTTTATCTATTTTCAGCTTTTCTTTCCAACCAACTAAAACTTCTTTGGGACCATCTTGGAAAAGAGGTTCTTGTAGGTTCTGAGAGTAGGGTGCTAAAGCCTCCGTTGGTGTATCTTCCTTCCAGGCTGGCGCTGTTGAAGAAGAGTGGTGAGGAGGACTGGAAGAACAGACTGATTCGGAAGCAGGAATATGGCAAAGCCACCAGCGGCCTGCACATCCAGGAGGTGGAGCAGTCCCTGAAGAAGAAGGTACCGTGTCTACCCCACTAATGCCACACTTGTGTCTTGGGAATGAGTGTATGTGGCTTAATGACCCCTGCTCGGCAGAACACTGGCGCTTCCTCGCCCTTAGGAGACACAGTTTGCCACAAAGCTGCTAAAACTGACCATGAAGTCAAAGCTTAAGGCGAAGGATTGGTACCAGCACCACACAGTTGCCTCAGCAAGCAAGTACCTCAGTTTCCAAATGTGTTCACAGTTAAATCTTAAATGAAGTCTGATGTTAGAATGTGATTCAAGTCTTTCAAATGAGACAACAGCTCACCACAGTTTGTAAGTTATATATCAAATATGGACTTAAATTTATTATGCAGAGATTTAAGGCCTAATTATGAAAACTAAGAGCCTAATTGTGGTCCATGAGGACTTGCTGCCTAATCTTAAGCCTGTTTCACGATAGTGAGGTATGGCTTTTATTGAGGACCTATATATGAATTTCATTTAAATTAATTTGCATGCACAAGCATTTCATATGTGAGCATATCGATGACTCTTTGAATCACAAATATAGTGATCGTCAGCCTTGGCCAGGTACTCCGTGCTTCAGCCATGATGTCCTTGCCCACTGACTCTGAGAATACAAGTGTCCTTGCTGGCTGAGGCAGAATGACACATCTGAGCCACACCCAGCTATCCAACTCCCAGAATCTTCTAAAGTGTTCAGACAGAAAACACACACACACACACACACACACACACACACACACACACTAAGGTTCAACTAGAGGATCATGGGAGCTTCTAAGAGAGCCATCTGAAGCCAGGTAGCTGGCTTGTGCCTATCTAGTGATTTTAGACATCGAGTCAAATGAATCACTTGGGCCCCAGAAATTTGAGAGTAGCCGAGGCAGCATAGTAAGAGCCCATCTTACATATACAAATAAACAAGCAAATAAATAAATAAACAAATAAACAAACAAATAATAGTAGAAACAGTGAGAAAAATTGTGAATGTGACCTCTGCATATTAAAAACATACATGAAAATGAGTGTGCCCGCAGGACAGTGAAGTGATGGTCCCAGAACATACAACACAGTACTTCTGTGTCCACACAGGCACTACTGGAATGGCAATTTGAGTTCTCTTTTTTGAGACATACATGTTGTTTAAAGGTAATTACTGAGGACATTTAGTTCCTAGCCATGTGTGTTCTCAGGTATAAAATGTATTTGAATTATTTAGCTTGAGACATACATGATATTGAAGATGCTCCCAAAAGACATTTCATTGTCAGCCACTTATAATGGTTTTAACTATACCTAGATATTAAATATATATGTAAAATTGAGATTTCAAGGTTGGAAAAAAAAACAGGTCCCTCAAATAATTTATTCCCTGGCCCACAACTTTATTTAAAGAATCTTAGGGCTGGGGATGTGGCTCAGTGGTCAGGTGCTTGGCCTAGTATATACTAGGCCCTGTGTTCCACCCTGAACACCACAACAAGAGAATCTTGAAATGATTGGTCCAAAAATGACTTCAGCATATACCCGCACAACAGAGCTATTAACTGTCCATGATGTCACTTCCCAGTGCAATCATTGTGAAAGTTTTCACCTACAGTTAGGTGAAAAAAACAAGGCTCAAGGTGAGATAGATTCCCCATGGTCAATGCAGAAGTGCATCATCTACTTAGGAGAGTGAGGGCTCCGTTATTTCCAGAACATGTGGGTAGAGAATGGGTCTGAACTGCCCAGACATTTGGCTAATGTTCTTACAGGTGAGAGACACAGGCTACCCCTGCATCCACTCTTGGGATAGAAAACCCTATGCTGGACAGAGCAGGGCTCTAGGCACAGGCTACCCCGGCATATGCAGAACCACCTCGGGCTCACTCAGCTTCTGCAGCCATGGTGAACTCACTGTTCCTAGGCTCCTCAGTGGCCTAGTTCACTTTGGCCTAGACAATAAGCTCTTTGAAGTTAAAATAAGCCAGTCTATTTCGGGCTCTTGTCCTTCACATGGGGAAATCTCAAGTTCTGTTAAGGTCAAGTGGTTTGCAGATGCCTCTGACAATGTGCGTGCGGGTTCATTTCTTCCCAAGGGCTGCCAGTCTAAGTACACTGTTTCACTGCACTCAGATGACAGAGGCAAAGTGCCTTACATCTGGTGTTTCTTGAGATGCCCTCCTAGGCATGCTTGAAAAGTTACTCCCAGGGCCTGTCTGAATGCCACCCTGGAGAAGGGAAGAAGACATTGGTGACATGCACATGCAGACAAGAGCCTGTTCCTTAAGCTAGATTAGACTTGCCCATGGATGGCTGTAGCAGGGCAGGTACTGCCACCATCCATTTTTACACCCAGACACAAAACAGCTGGATGGATGGTCACTCACACCCCAGCTTCTGAATCCTTCAANTAGCACACATTTGTGTTAGTAGACATTTTCTAGGTCATGGTATTTGGTACACAGACATGGGTTGCAGCTGTGGAGAAATAGAAGAGGTGAACGTGAGGGAGATCTCAATAAGTCATACCCATCTCTCCCATGAAGATCCATGCAGTACTGGCCAGGAAGCATGCCATGGAGGGCATATGGGGAATTTAAGTGTTCCAGCAGTCACCTTAAGAAAAGAACATACCCCAGCATGGTGACACACACCTACAGTCCCAGCGCTTCCACTCTGGAGGCTGGGACAGGAGGCTTGCTTTGAATTCAAGACTAACCTAAGCTACATGGTGAGTTTCAGGCCAGCCTTGGCTACAGAGTGAGACATCGTTTCAGAAAGAATAAGGAAATTAGGGGCTGGAGAGTTGGCACAGTCAGTAACGTACTTGTCACATAAGCCTGAGGACCTGATTACCGATCCACAGCACTCCCATAAAAGCCAGGTCTGATGAGTGCTTGTCACGCCATCACACTTGCTGGCCATTCAGTCTAGCAAATCATCAAGCTTCAGGTTCAGTGATTAACACTGTCTCAAAAGGTAGAAAACACTGGAGAAAGACACCCAGCTATGACCTCTGGCCTCTGTATGTGCACCCATGTGTACACACACATACACACACACCACAGAAATAAAATAAATTTCTATTTCTATTAATGCCATATTGATAATTTAAAACTTTGAGAATCTAGTAAGATCCTAGAAAAGACACTAGCAGGGCTGGAAAGATGGCTCAGTAGTTAGGAGCACTGGCTGATCTTCCAGAGAATCCAGATTCACTTCCCAGCACCCACATGAGGGTTCACAACTGCCTGAAACTAGTTCCAGGGGATCTGACATCCTTTTCTGGTGTCTGTGAGCACCAGGCATGTGCTTGGTGCACAGGCATATGTGCAGTCAAAACACTCATAGGCACAAAAAAAGATTTAAAAAAAGACACTAGGGAATGGGATGGGCATAAGTGTCAGATACTTATAATTCTAGTGCTCAGGAGACTGAGATGGGGGATTGCTGTACGTTCAAGGCCAGCCTAGGCTACATAGTGAGTTTCGGGCCAGCCCAAGCTATAGAATGTTCCCTATCTCAAAGCAATAACAACAAAATAAATAAATGCCTTGAAAATTTATATCCATTTTCTCTGTCAAAGGGGTTGTCCCCAAAGAAAAGAAATCAGGGTGCTCCCACCCATGTCTCATTTGGGATCCTATATGATAATGTGGTCTTATTTGGGTCCATGAATAGCTTTGAAGGAGGTAAGAATTTTCCTTTTTGTTCTCAGATTTCAGCCCCAGGGAGCAGTTGTTCTCTTTCTAATTATACTCCTCAAATATCAAGATTAATGAATTGACTCTTAAGAGCACTGATTATCCCCCAGCTAGCTTCTCTTCCCATGGAAGTCACTCAGGCTCCCTTCTCCTCCTCTCTCCCAACCACCCTCCATGCCTGCTTCCTGGACTTGAGTTAGTGCAGATCAGGGTGAGCCAACAAACATCTGTGCTTCTGGATATGGCATCCTCTATATGATATCACCTAGTGATAAGGATCCAAAAGCCACTAGGCAGTGGCACGGACTATGTCCACACTTCGAGGGACATGTGCACTTGAGCAGGATTTGTGTCCATGTCCATCAAGAGAAAGGAAAACAAAACAAGGTCTTAAAGAAGTGGCCTTCCAGATATCATAGTTCTTTATTTTCACCAACTCACTAAATCCCAGCCCTACTTGGGTCTAGTTGACCTTGCATCGTATAAGGTGACTCCCGTGTCCTTTTGAAGACAGCCATCCAGTGTCTGGGACTTTCTCCATGAAATAAAAACCTATTGTAGGTGTGGCTGTTTTCAGGTCTGTATCTGTGTGTGAGGCCCAGGTGGGGATGAAGTGCCCTTTCTGCTTCTGCTCTAATGAGGTCAGTTCAGGTTGAGATCTCAGATATCACCAAAAAAAGGTCCTGAAAATTCAAGGAAGCAACCCCTGCCACATTCCTGATGGAATTGTCTGCCGTAGCTGAGGAGAAAGCAGATTGATGGGGGAGAACGGTAGGGAAAGCAAGCTGTTGGATGTCTGCTCATGGGTGTCGTCCAGCCCCTGAGGAATGAGATTGCTTGCTGTTCATCGCACTGGAATGTGAGCATGCGCATGCTTTTGACTGACTGAACCCAGGCACAGAGTGATGGTGACACCCCAGCAGACTCTGCTCCTCTGGTCCTCTACAATGTCTCCTATTTGTTTTAACCTGTAGGAAGAAGGAGGATTTACAGATGATAATGCCATTTCTAATCTGCTTTGGGTAAGCCTGACTCTAATGCAGGTGTCTTTCTATAACCAAACAGTGGGTTCCCCTGATGGGTACAAAGCTTGGATACACAGCCAGGAGACCGAAGAGCAAAGAGAGAGGGTTCTACCTCGAGAACACTACAGAGAACCCTCAGAGCCATAGCTTTGAAAAGGAAAGCCCAGGATTTTTATTGGGAAACTCAAATATTTGTATGTATATATGTATATTTATGTGTTTATATAGTATAGGGGAAAACTTGTCACATATAGAGGGAGGCTGACACATTCCTGAGCATCTGAGCATGCTTAGTGGTCCTACATAGCATTTTTTTTTAATGGCATGGGAGCATCTCAGGTAAGTGCAGGTCATCTGAACAGTGTCACAGTGACTATAATTTTGTCTGGCTCCTTGTAAGTTCTCTGGAAATCTTACCTGAAACATGGAAAAAACCAGACAAACCCAGCTTTGAAGGAGCAATGCATCACAATCACTTAGAGGGGCAGAGGCTCGCTCTGCTCACCCAAGCATCAGTGACTGTCCCTACGGCAGCTAACATGTCTTCCAATTTCATAACACCTATAT
The DNA here is from genome assembly GCA_001675575.1 of Neotoma lepida. Lineage (NCBI taxonomy): Eukaryota > Metazoa > Chordata > Mammalia > Rodentia > Cricetidae > Neotoma > Neotoma lepida. The sequence goes on along the minus strand of LZPO01044578.1, from coordinate 156,817 downwards.
TGCCCAGTGCCTTCTCTGGTTTTGTTTTTGTTTTATTTTTGTTTTGTTTTTGTATTTCTAGGCAACATACAGCTTTCATCCAGTACGGAAGCTGATGCTGTGTCCTTAAACTATTTTTAAGTCATATTATGAAAATGCCATAAAGAAAGTAATCATTTATGTATTAAATGTTTTAATAGCTAATACATAAATGTATTTAAACTGTTGGCAAAAGGCCCAGATCTCATCTCTAACTAAACATACATATATACTTATATTACTTATATTGCAGTAATCTGCCATTAACTTACTTAATTACTGCACAAGCCTGGCTCAGTTGCATGGGCTGGGCTGTGTGGGATGTATGCCGTTAGCACTGACACTCAAAGGAAGGGTGTTCTTAGAAAGAACCAAAATTGCAATAAAAAATTAACTCTGTTAGAAAATTCCCTGTTTGCCTCTCTTCTCCCCAGCTCACTCCCCACTCCCACATGCCATTCCATCTTCCAGTCTTACCTCTAATCCTCTTGCTTTGCCCTATAGGAACCTGTATTTGCTTCTACTTATTCTCCTGCTATGCCTGCTGCCCATAAATACCTGTCTTTTGTATCTGTTAATCAGGTGAGGAAAAGCCTATCCGTGTTAAGCCTCATTGCAATTTCTTAGTGGTAGAGAAGGCTTCATTTGGGAAAAAAGCAATTCTTTTGTGACATTTCATTTGTGTGTGGAGAAAAGGGGGGAGATTGTGCATATCTGAGTGTGACTGTGTGTGTGTTTAACTTTTTCATATTTTTCAAAGTGGGTGAATCCACACCCTATCCTTCACTCCAAAATTTTAGGTGAATTTAGTGTGAATTCTCCTCGAGGTCATGAAACTGGTATAAGGAAAAGGTTCACCTTTTTCTATCTCTAGCCTTTCAGTCCTAAGGCAGGAGCCCAGAAAACACCAGAGTTAACTATTGGCCCAGCTTGTACAGTGCTTTCCTGCGCAGCTCACTGATGGCAAAATCTCAGTCTGACCCTCATTGTCTGCCGCTATACATGCATACAGGATGGCGTCCCTCCCTGACCATCACTCCCAGCCACCTCATTTTGATCAATCGCTGATCTTAATGTTTCTGTAGACTGGAACAGGCAGTTTCACTTGCCCCGTGCCTTCTTGTACCTTGGTAGTTGATTTCTCTTCAGCGCCGGGCAATCTTCATGTGTCTGAATGGACTAAGCTTATTTAGGCATTCACCCGCTCGATGGCATCTTGGTTGTTTTCACGGTTTGGCAATTGTGAGTAAAGAAGCTATAAACAAAATTGCACATGCAGTTTTTTGTTAAGACACAAGCTTCAGGATGTGATCGTGGAATCATACAGTAATGGCATGCTTGATTTCATACGAAACTTCCAGCTGTCTTTCACAGTGGCTGTATCATTTCACATTCCTCCAACATCCAGTGAAGAGTCCTGTTGCTCAACATCTATACCAGCATTTAATGTCAGTGTCTTAGATTTTGGCCATCCCAAGAGATATATCATAGGGTCTCATTTTAATATGTAAATTTCTAGTAGTGTTTCACACTGAATATATTGTCATATGCTTATTTTCTATCCATATATCTTCTTTGGTAGTGTATCTGTGCAGATGGTCTGTCAATTTGTTTCCCAATCATTCAGTTTTTAAAGCCCTTTGTGTATTTTGGATGACAGTCCTGTATTAACTATGTTTTACAAATATTTCCTCCCATCCTGTGGTTTGTCTTCTCAGGCTTCTGACAGGATCACTCACAGAGCAGTTTATTAATCTCAGTAAAGCCTAGCTTGCCAACTGGTTATTTCGTGAATCATACCTTTGGTATTCTACCAAAAAGATAATTATACCCAGGCTGGGAAATATAGCATGCATGAGGCGATGGGTTTGATCTCAGTAGTGGGGCAGGGCGGGGCTGGGTGTGTGTGTGTGTATGTGTGTGTGTGTGTGTGTGTGTGTGACTAAGTTCATGTCTAGATTTTTCTCCTGTTATCTTCTCCAAGTTTCATAGTTTTACATTTCACATATGTCTATGAACCACTTGAAGTTAGTTTTTTTGGATTCCATATGATCTAATCTAGGTTTGTTTTGGGTTTGCACATAAGCAAGTACGCAAATATTCCAGCACAGGACTTCTTAAAAATGCTCTTCTCTCCCTTGTCTTGCCTTTGTTTCTTTCCTCCTCAACATTTCAGCCAGGTGTAGGTGTGTGGGTCAGGTGTAGGTGTGTGGGTCAGGTGTAGGTGTGTGGCTCAGGTGTGTGGGTCAGGTGTTGGTGTGTGGCTCAGGTGTAGGTGTGTAGGTCAGGTGTGTGGGTCAGGTGTAGGTATGTGGTTCAGGTGTAGGTGAGTGGGTCAGGTGCGTGGGTCAGGTGTAGGTGTGTATGTCAGGTGTGTAGGTCAGGTGTAGGTGTGTAGGTCAGGTGTGTAGGTCAGGTGTAGGTGTGTGGGTCTGGTTCTGGGCTTTCTATCCTCTTCAGTTGGCATTGTCAATGACATACTGTCCCGGTTCCTGCAGCTTTATGAACCTCAAAGTTGAGTCTTCTGCATTCACTCCTCTTCACTTCCTGTGGCCTGCCCTCAGGCTTTTGCTTCTCTGTATACATTCATGTTCAGGATAAGTTTGTCTATTTTTAAAAGATCCTACTGGGATTTTTACTGGGACTACATTGGATTTATAGATCATCACATTGGTGAGAACTGAGTTGAACATCTATCCATGAACATGGGATATCTCCCCATGAATTTTTTAGGTTCAAAAAAAATAACATTTACCAAAAGCAATTTATGTTTTATGACCTCAAACTTTAGAACATCTAAAACAATGTATTTTTACTTCTTCACAGTTTACCTAGATAAATATGTACTAACTTGGTTATGGTTTATCAGTAGTCAATGATCAGATAAGTCCTTTACTTTGCTCCAACAGTGGTGATGTCTTGTGTTTCATGATACAAGAGTACAGAGAAGGAAACAGTGTGTTTGAACAGTGCACAGGCATTGTGCATCCTCTGCCTCCTCGCCTGCACCAAGGCTGTGTAGAATGAAGTGTTATTCTACCCATCATCCTTCAGAAGCCCCCAGCTGGCTATAGCACCAGACTTTAAGTTCTAGGCACAGGCCTCCTTCATCTTCTCTCCAATTTTAGATCACTTGACACTGTGTGCAACATGAATCTTTGTTTAGGGGAAGGCAAAGCTAAATTCTTTACACAGAATTTTGTGGTTTGACCTTATCTCTATTACTTAGCATATTCTTCTATAATTTCTGCTATTTTACCTTACATTTATTTGATGTAAGGTAAAAACTTAAAAGCCAGACTATAATAGTTCTTCCTATGAAACTTGCTAACTGTGGAGGAATTTTGCCTTTTAATTTGCTACTCGTCCTAATGATACCTGAGCTGTGCTCTCCTGTCTTATCTTATCCCTGTGGGTGAAATGTGGAGATTTGCTATGATTTCCCAGGAGCTTAGAGAAAAACAAGCTGATCTGCAGCATCCTGGTGACCTGGAAACACCTCACTGATTGCCCTGCTGTGTCTGCTCTTCCTCCTTTCTTCCCAACTGTTTCCCTTTTTCCTAGACCCTGCCNCACACCCTCTTTCTCATTCCCTCTGCTTCTCTCCTATATCGATGGCATCTGTATGTGAAAGGATGACTTATAGATGAGGTAGGTCTTCTGCCGTGTTCTGCTTCTCCCTCACTATTCCAGGCTCCTAAGCATCCATCTGCTAACCCCAGGACAGGATATAGAACCTAACAGAATTAAACANGAAAAGAAAAATTTAGAAAGAAAAGCATGCCAATAATAAAGTTTCAAACTGAAAAAAGAAAGGAACAAAAGTAGTTTTTTTTTTATACTTTGAGAGGTTTCATACCTTAGGGTGGATTTTATAGGGAATACACAACTGCATATTCATTACTCCTTCTAGAGCCCTGTAAGGTCAAGAGGTATGAACTAGGGGTTCCGAAACCAAACATGACAACTAGNCAAGTTATATAGAAATTTCCAGCAAAAGAAAAACTTCCATGTTTAATACTTACATTTAGAAGGAAATAAAAAAAAAATATTCCTTTTAGAAGCTTTGGGTTGAGTTGCTTCATCTTAGGGCTCAGAACATTCATCTCCCATGAAGACATTTTAGGTGTTTCAAGTCACTAACTGCACCACATTACCGCACCCTGCCCTTTGGAGAAACGTGAACTCACCGTAGAGAAAGGAACCAATTTTAAAGGCATTCTGGATGTTTTTGGAAATACTTTGAGCCAGCTGCTCTGTTGCTTTAATTGAACTTTACTCTGGACACTTCATTTTCAAGCAAACAATTCTCTCANGCTTCATTGCATCTTTCTGTCAAGACAACCTCATAGTTTATTTAGTAAACTTACATAACTCAAGCATTCTTTGGAATTAGGGTCATCTTGTCAGTCTTGAGTGAAAGGTTTTAAATGCTTTTGTTTTTAATTGTCATAATTTTCATGTTGGCAACAGTTAAGACTNCTAGAGAAGTGTCAACAATAGGCAGGATGCTCCCTATACCCTCTCCTAACCAATTTCTCATATTCACTCTTCCTGCCTCTTCCCTTACCTCTCTCCTAGTCCCCTCTCCCATTTCATGTATGGCTGTGTGAGTATGTGTCTGTGTCTCTGTGACTGTCCTTATGTGTTCGGCTGTATGTGTGGTTATATATATGAGTGTATATGTATGTGTGTGACTGTGAATGTGTGTGATTGTGTTTGTATGTGTGACTGTGTATGAATGTGTATGTATATGTGTATCTGTGTTTGTGGCTGTGTATATGGATGTGTTTGACTTTATGTGTCTAATTTTATCTTTCCTTCTCAAACCATGCACAAGAAGTTTGAGTAATATGGAGACCTGCTCCATTCAGTATTTCAGTATGTACTTCCTATAGTCAAGGGTGTTTTCCCCCATGCCCATGATATGGTGATGCAATNATTAAGACAAGAGACTGGACGTTGGCACCATGTTTACCAAACCACAGTTGTATTTAAATTGTGTCAATTTTCCCCAATAACAGCCTTATTAAGCCCACCCCTGGACCCATACTAGGATCATGCATGGCATTTAGCTGTCATGTGCTGGTACAAGGTCTTCATGTCATCCTATTGTTAAGGATGTCAGAATCACGTCTGGCCATGAAGGTGTGCTAAAGAATCATGTGCAAGGAAGATTCATAGATTACATGATGACAGTTGTCACTGAAATCACCCATTAGAGACTCAAATGCCGAGAANGGTTGTTAGTTGTTCTCTGTGTAGGTTATGTCTACCACAAAGTAAATCATGGCTGTTAGATCTGTTATTATCTGGAGCCTTCTCATGGGCTCCCCTGGCTACCTAACTCACCAGGTGACATCACTGCTGGACCAGAAGGCCCACTCAGTCCTGGGAAATCTTATACTTCACGTTCCTTCTAACTGGCTTTCTTACTTCATCATCATTCACACTCTTGGGGAGCTGACTTAGATGAAATGTCCTAGACTAACCATGTTCTTTGTGAGCACGTAGGGGTAAACTTTCCTCATTAACTCATCCAGGCCTCAGGAGACAGGGAAAACATGGCAGCTTGGTTTCTTTACCTGTTTTTTTTTTTCCACTTGGGAAATGCTGCCAGGCTGAAGTGCACACCTCCATCATTTCTCCTCTCATTTTCCCTCCTGTGAATTTTGTACACAGCGGGTCACAGAAAGTCGAGAGAGCCAGATGACAATTGAGGAGAGGAAACAGCTCATCACTGTGCGAGAGGAAGCNTGGAAGACGAANGGCAGAGGTGCTGCCAACGACTCCACCCAGTTCACCGTGGCAGGAAGAATGGTGAAGAAAGGTCAGAGCCCGTGTGTGTGTGCGCCTGTCAGGGCACGCACATGTGTGCACACACATCAAGGCACACCTATCCATGGAGGTAGAATGGCCCATGACAACTCAGTAGAAATGGGGAAAAGCCCTGGTCTTTAAATATTACACTGCACTGGTGTTGAGTAAATGGGTTTTGATGNTTGTGTGAAGTATTTCTGCTGCAGACCTCGAAGTCGCTGCCCTTCAGTATAGGAAGTCTAATTCAATCTGTCACGATTTCAGAACTTACCTGTTTAGAAATTGAGTACAATTGTAG
>LZPO01044578.1:130610-150585 GCA_001675575.1 Neotoma lepida | reverse complement strand
ATTGTTTCCATCTTCTCGTGGCCTGACGTACATCTAGACATGCCTCCCCACCAACCCACCACCACCAAGTAAGCTTTTGGTAATAAAGGCATCTTAGCATGAAGGAGTNCCTCTTGTCCTTTGCAGGTTACTTCTTGTGTCCCTTTGGCTCTAACTTTGTAAGTTGTGGCTTACAGAAGTCAACTTGCAGGCATGTGACAGATGTCCAAAAGGCACTCTGAATTCCAGGCAAGAGTGGTGCCCTGCAGATCAGTTAGTGTACTAGGAGTGCTAGAANTGCCGTGAGGCAGGAAACTGAGTGCTGAGTCACATGCCACCTGCATTAGTAGTCTCCAGAGAGTGGCGGAGTTTGGGGCTTTAATTCATGTCCTATGGGATATGGTTAAGTGTTAGGGTCCCTACATCATCCATATTCATGTGCCTTCATTTCTCAAGCTATTATCTAAAAGCAGACTTCCTAGTTAATGGTAAAAGTNTTCACATATATTTAGTCTTTGGGTTCTGCCTTCTACTTGATAAGTTTAGCATTTCTTCTCCTCAAACCTTCCGTTCTGAATAGAGCCTAACTCATTCCGTGGCATGCATTCGAGAGATGCTTGCAGAAGGAAGTGGGGAGGAGGGCAAACCTTGGAGGGTAATCTTGAGTCTCATTGGAAGAAGCCTTTGAAACAAATGTGTTAACCTTGGGATCATCCAAAGACAGCAGAATATCATTTACTCTCAGAGGACGTGACAGGACCTGGCTTTTCTTCCTGGGAACATGGAACTGTTTACTCAGGTGTAATCTTGAGCTCAGCCTCCACACACACTCCTCCCCTCTCCCCATGAACAGGAAGCNGGGAGCTGGGTTCACNTTGGTTAAANGCAGCTGGATTGAAAGTGAACCAGAGCCCAAGTCTTCAGCTCTGGCTCCAACTTGTATCCTGATGGCAATTTGCTTAGTTTTTATTTTATTTTATTTTGCCATCTCATCTGAAGAGACCTAACTGGACTCTTCCTACCAGAACCATACCCTTGTGCCCTGGCCCACACTGACATCAGGGGATACACATAGGCTGGTTTGAATATGGGGTAGTCTATTCCACAGTGAATGTTTTCATTCCTCTTTCTCTGCACAAGTCCTGGGTTTTCTCGGTGTTTATAAGTCATGGATCTTTCTGGGGGATAATAATTTTCCTGCTTTTAATCTAATATAAAAGACCACATCCATTTTGAACTATTAGTTCTTTTTGATTTGCAATTATATGGCATCTGGTTTTTGCTGACTGCAGAATACATCAGTCCCTGACCCAAACCAACCCGACAGCTACAAAGATTCTTCACTCCCTGTTCCAATAGCACATTCAGCCAGGTGAAGGGTTTCATTCTTCCTCCCCAGGAAGCTCCGAGGTCTCCTGATTTCCTTTGGAGATTCTCTCCTTTTTATATTCTTATACCCTGGGTGACAATTAGCACACCACAAGATCTCTCTAGTATTCAAAGAGCAGAGAAAAAGTACTCAGAGCGTGCCATGAGGAAAAGATGTGAAGAGATTCCTAGAGAGGAGGTCCTTGTTTATTGCTTCNAGAATTCACTGACAGGAGCTGTGGGGAGAGCTTTGGTTATCTTAATACTTTGAAACTTCACCCTATATCCCCTGNTGCATTATGGGGAAATCCTTGTCTCTAGCTGGGAAGGCAATATCCCACTTCCAGGAACCCTTTTGTGCACTGTGGCCTGACTGGCAGCAGGGGGTGCGACAGCTGCGGAATTTGCCCTGTGCTGGTGTAGAAAGGCAGATTTTGCTAGTTGCTTTGGTACTGTCAGCCTGCTGAGTCAGCCTAGTTTTTTAGCTTCAGAGCCAACGGACTCTTCTGATAACTCTCAAGCACCCCTTTAGTAGGTGATGACTTGATGTTTGTCCTATTCTGTGACACCAGATTTTACTTAGATTACGGTATTTCAAGAAATCTTACTTTCTCATGGACCCTGGGCTTTTTGCAGGCCTGGCGACAGAAATGAGTTTAGAATGTATATCTGTAAGTGTATATGCGAAGGAATAGAGAGAAGTTTCCGGCCTGTTACTCAGAATTTAAGTTTTAAGCCACTTCTCAGTTGTTGCCCTTTTTCCTGTATTTTATGCTCTATTTGCCTCTCTCCAGCTTGTAGGAGAAGGAGTGAAGCAAGTCCTGTATCTTTCCTTGTAGATGAGAGTAACTTAGATGTTCTCTGGCTGTCCTAGGAGAGAGCAAGGTTATGTCCTTTTAGACTTACACACACACACACACACACACACACACAGATGCAGAGATCAGCAGCTGTTCATTCAGTTCTTCACAAACACTACACTTATTTCTCTCCCCAGTCTCTTCTACTTGGGTAGGCGTGGGTATCTCTAAACTCTCTAGCTGTCTGTCTTTTCATATTTCAACTGGGTTCCCACTCTGTGTTAAAATTTCCCTTCTTACCTTTCATATGTTCCAACCCTGTGTCTCAGGAAATATGATGGTTTCCAGCATCCCTCAGCTGTGTGAGTGTGACCCTCCCACAATTCCAAATGGGTCTGATGTGTATTTGCCTGTCTTTCTTCTGACCTCTGGGCTAGTCTCCATCCAACGCTACAAGCCCACATTGTCACTGTGTACCCCCCACCACCACTGGACGAGAATCCTGGTGCCCAAGGCCACTTGCTGCCTAGGACAAGCTTACTCCTAACGTCCTCTGCAGGAGATGGTACAAATTTGCTTTTTCCTCTGTGGTTCCTGCCACCCAAAAAAGGCCTTCAAAACTTCACTTGCTCCAGTATATCCCGGGGGCCATGTACACTCTTAGTATGTTTATATGCTGTGGATATGTTTCCCCACNTCTTCGCTGTTCATTTTGGAATACCAGTTTGACAGCTGCATAGTTCACAGGACTAGGAAAACCATAGGTACAGCTGCATTTGGCCTGGACAGCCATGGTGGCTAACCTGTGCATACTTGTGTATATGCTCACGATATAGGGACATGTGCAGATTCACTGGGTTCTGTGAATTTCCAAAATTAATCTTGAAGATGCTGAACTTTCCCCTTGTGTGTTCTGTAGGTCTGGCATCACCCACAGCCATAACTCCAGTCTCATCCCCTCTCTGCAGCAAATCAAGGGGCACCACCCCAGTTTCCAAACCCCTGGAAGGTATGTCACCCTGTCCATAGTGATGGGAGCATCTGCACAGGAAAGCCCCAGGGTGCTTGTTCACTCATGGTTTCTACTTGTTTAGATATTGAAGCCAGACCAGATATGCAGCTGGAATCGGACCTGAAGCTGGACAGGCTGGAAACCTTTCTAAGGAGGTTGAACAACAAAGGTACAAGGCAGAGGGCAGAGGGGAGCTTCAGCTTGGGTTGCTACAGCACACCGTGGTCTCTACTTTCAATGAATGACAAAGAAAAGTTTATCTTTCTGTTTGTTTTTTGGTAGCTGTTTTTGTTATTACTGGTTTTTTTTCTTTCTTTTTTTTTTTTTGGTTTCTCGAGACAGGGTTTCTCTGTGTAGCTTTGGCAGCGCCTTTCCTGGAACTCACGCAGTAGCCCAGGCTGGCCTCGAACTCACAGAGATCCACCTGCCTCTGCCTCCCGAGTGCTGGGATTAAAGGNGTGTGCCACCACCTCCCGGCTACTGTTGTTTTTTTTTGAAACAAGGTCTCATGTAGACTAAGCTAGCCTTGAGCTTACTACAGAGCCAAGGATAAAACCTTGAACTCCCAATCCTCCTCTCAGGTGCTAGCATGGCAGACAAATACCACCATGGCAGTCTCTCTAAATCCTGCTTCTGATTGCTTTCTCTCCTCAATCAAATTTCTCCTTTCTAGTATACTTTTAGCAATTTGCACACACACACACACACACACACACCTGAACTCTCTATTGTTGTCCTTCAAAAAATGAAATTGTAGTTAGTACTAATTAAAGTTCAAACTCTGATCCACTGGATAATATCCTGAATTTGGGACACCCAATAGTGCACTTGTTACTGACTTCAAACCCTTGGGATTTCACCCAATCCAAGTATAACTCAGTGATTTTGCCCTTACACTGTAAAGCAGTTACTGTGCAAATACAAAATCAATGTACTCCTGGGCGAGCTTTGAGTTGTAGGCACCATTTATGTTAAGGCAAATGGTATTTTTTCTTAAAATCCCAAATAATTTCTAAAAGAAAATTCTGGTTAAAAAAAATAATGCAATGAACATTTTAAATATAATAGTTGGTGACACAAAAGGCAGTATACAGAAATAGCCTTTTCTCTCTTGATAAAACATATCTACTCATCAAGTACCAGGTACTAGGAGTCTCTACTGTTGACAGTGACCCCTAAAGGCTGAAAGTTACACAAACACTGAAAACCAGAACTATTAAGGGTGTAATACAATAGCTAATCTGACTGGGTAAGATATATTAACAATGAACATTGTCTTAGTTAGGATTTTTATGGTTGTGATAAATACCATGACCAAAAGCAGCTTGGAGAGAAAGGGGTTTTCTTTTATCTTACAGCTTGTAGTCTATCCAGAGAAGTCAGAACAAGAACTCAGTAGGTCTGGAACCTGACCGTAAAGGTCATGGAGGGGTGCTGCTTACTGTCATGCTCCTCNTGGCTTGTTCAGCCCACTTTCTCATAGCACCCAGGACCACCTGCCTAGGGGTAGAACCACCCATAATGGGATGGAGCCTCCCATGTTAATCACAAATTAAGAAAATGTCCCACAGGTCTATCTAGTGGNAGCATTTTTCTCAACTGATACTCTCTTTTCCCAAATGACTCTAGCCTGTATAAAGTGACATAAAACTAGCCAACATAATGGAATAACAGTGATCTATCCCATGGTCAGCAGGCAGTGGCTATGACCTCCCCAGCATTCAACCTGCTCTTGGAAATAAAGTTTTATTGGAACACAGCTATGTCATTCATTGACCTGCTGTCTATAGCTATGTTTGCACTGTAACAGTAGGACTGAGGAATTGCATCGTAAGCTATGTGGTCTCCCCGAAGAAGTCCCAAAAGCTTCCTAGTCCTTTGCAGAAGAAGTTTGCAGAACCCTAATATGGAACAAGGCTAAGGTTAGTTTACCCCCTAGTAGAAATGGATCAGGTTCAGAAATGCTCCCGTCCTTGTGTAGGCAAGGCCAGCCTGCTTCCTGTCCTGACCATCACTGCATAGGTGGGATGTCCTTACGTGAGAAGTAGAGCAAGCTAGGAGCTGGGGGATGGGGGTAGGCAGAGAGCGGACTTTTCTCCACTCTGGAAACTTAGAGAGGGACACAATGTTTAAAACAGTACAAGGACAGGTCACAGTAATTGTTTCTCTAAAGCTCATGTTGTCTTTGCTCCGTTATTGATAGTTGCCGGGATGCAGGAAACAGTTCTCACCGTCACTGGGAAATCTGTCAAGGAGGTGATGAAGTTGGATGATGATGAAACCTTTGCCAAATTCTACCGCAGCGTGGATCACAGTATACCTAGAAGCCCTGTGGAGCTGGAGGAGGACTTTGATGTCATTTTTGACCCGTATGCTCCCAAGTGAGTTAAGAATGGCTTCCTTCACATGCTCCCCCAGTCCTGAAGCCAGAAACTTCTGCCTGTAGTCAGGTGCACATTTCCTCAGGGCAGAGGGAGCACATGTGGTTGCCCTGCCGTACTTANAGGTCTACTGTGTGTGCCCTGGATGTTGGTGCAGTCTTGAAAGGTGTGGCTGGCTTTCACATCACTCCAACGTTGTGTGTTTTCTAGTATTGCCATTTAGCAGAGGCCACAACTGTCCCACTGGACACCACTGAAGTTACTCATAACTNGATATTTGGATGATATGAGCTCAGGTTAGCACAATTAATTAGAAAATTAGGAGTCCAGACTCTTTTGCTTCCAGTGTTGTATAAAATTGGTATGCCCAGGGATTTCCTCAGAGGCACCCAAAGGTGTCCAGGGGATGTTATAAAAAGTGATCATGTGTTAGGATTCCATCCGTGGCAGATGCCAGAAAAGTACATGTGTTGAATACTGAGATCAGAAAAAACAAAACAAACAACAACAACAACAAAAAACATTGGGGAGGAATTTAGTTCAAACTCAGGTGTGCCCTGAGTGTACAGAGAATAGCACGGTCTCTCAAGGNTGTCTTTCCACACGCTGGCTTCTCTCTTGGTCAAACTGCAACCACAGGGAAAGAGTTGTCCACCTCTAGCACCAAATGGCAGGCTACTCAGTCAGCACATTGCGGTCAGCTTCACTTCCCAGTAGATCCTCAAAGTCCAGATTTGGTCTTCACTGTTCCAGCTTGGGTCCTAAGACTATCCCTAAAACCATTCATGCAGTCCAAGGAACAGATGATGCCTATCAACCAGGGAAGTCAGATGGGCCCCCAGAGGAAGCCCCATATGACGTCACCAGAANTAGAGGCACTTGTTCTAAGCAAGTTGCACACAGCCACCCACTGCACTCTCTGCTTTTCCCTGTACAATTTTCAGAGCAACTGTGTCTTCCAAGGGTGTGTTTATTCATGATAAAAGTTTCCAGACTCCTGGTGCGATGTCCTGCTTTGGATATTTCATTCTGTTCAATTCACCTTCTCCCCATCCAACTGTCATTGCTNAAGTTGTTATATATAGTTGTGATACGTATTAATTTAAACAAATGTGTATTTGTGCTCACACNCACAGTAGTGGTATACAAAGAATGCTTCCTGACAGAGACCTAAGCATTTGACAGTTGCATGTCACCACAGGAGTCTGTTGGGAGACCCTATCACTGACACACTACCTCCCCAGGCTGGTCTACCCAGACTCAGGACAGTCTCGGGGACCAGAGATGATTCTGAGGGTGTATTTTATTCCAGTTTATTCTTCACAGGTGCAGTTAATTTCCTCAGGGAGCTGGTAGGTTGAGTTAATACTAGCTGTGGAGGAAACAGCAAAGCTGTGTGTGAAGAAAACATTTAGTATGGGGCAAGAGGATTCAATGGAGGTACAGTGGCCATCTAGAGGGTCTCCGAGAACTTGCTGGTGACAGCAGCAGTAGCTGTGTCATGCAGAGTCTTGGGCTCCCTAACCAGAAAGACTAGCCAGCAGTAGACTCCGCTGTCTATAACACTGGACACTCTCCAGACAGAGGCCAAGGGCAAAAATGGGCAAGGAATCATTAACTCAGTAGTCTCTAATCTCCTTTTACCTCCAAGATGTGACTACATCACGGCAGGAGTAGTGGGATGAAATCACAAGTTAAAATAGCAAAGTGTATTGTCCCAGGTCCACGACCTACAAGGTAAGGTGATGACAGCCTGAGCCACATTACTTTGCCCACAGGTTGACATCTTCCGTGGCTGAGCATAAGCGTTCGGTTAGGCCCAAGCGCCGGGTCCAGGCTTCCAAGAACCCTCTCAAACTGCTGGCAGCAAGAGATGATCTCCTTCAGGAATACACGGAACAAAGGCTAAACGTTGCCTTCATGGAATCCAAGCGGATGAAAGTGGAAAAGAGTGAGTGTGAGGAGCCTGCTTCTGAGTCTGAGCCCCGCTTACCTGTTACTTCCTTTTGATCTGCCTTGCAGGGCCAGTNGGTGTTCAGAGATCATTCACTAGCAAAAGTGAATTCACACCTACACATGTACGCCTGCCTAGAGTTTAAAGGTCTCTCACTAAAGTGCTGTTTAAATGATGCTGTTTTGCTGAATTGGGTCTTGAGATGGAAGGAGACGTGTTTCTGGATTTTGGGATTCCACCACTTTTCAGCTACGGAAAACCCAAGCACAGCAATTCTCCACTTAATCTTATTCAGGAGTGTCTTAGGAGATCTCATGTGGAAATCCAAATTCACTTCTTTCCTCACCTCAGCATTTTAAACCAGTGCTTTCAGATTGTTCTGAGAGAGGTCCTGGGGCTGCTTGGATCGAGTTAGGTGGGCTAGGGTGGAGGACTTGGAATGGACTCTGGAGAGTCAGGTTGGNCTCCGACAGTACATGACCCTGTGCTACACATCTACCTTTATCTGGCCCAGAATGTGGGTTCCACTACCGTCAAACAGTGTTCCTCATGGCAGTAATAGCAGCCATCATCTTGATAGTTAAATATTTATTTTTTGCTATAATCTTTATTTTCCTGTAGCATTCATAAACTAATTAGCCAATTTTTTTTGGTTTTTTTTTTAGAAATAGTATTTAGTGGTAGTGTATGCTTGCAATCCCAGCAAATAGCATCAGTGTTTTGTTCTCAGTGTTAGAGTCTGATCCTAGCTGAAATCACTGACTGACTTTTGCCCCAGTAGTAACATTTTTAAAACAATGAGTTAGGAAGACATAAAGGTTTATTGACACAATTTTTACATCTCTCTCCACCTTCTACACTTCCGTGGGTCTCGGGCTTGGCTTGTGCTGGCTATTGACTCACACTGAAAACCCAGCATCTTGTGACTACAGCCTTAGGTCTGAGGGCAAAGGACCTCAAAATACCATGTCATTGATCACATTGATCACAAAATGAACTAAATCACCCCTACAGGCTGTCACCTGTGTACCTGTGAAGACTTGGTGAGAGATGCCTACTAGGGGGACTCAGTCCCAGCATCTCTAAGGGGTTCTAAGCACTGTTGGTAGAATTGGATGGAGTGAGTCTAGCATCTGACTTTAAGCTCGGTGAGTGGTTCTGGTCCATGTCACTGACTCAGCCTCCTGCAGGGTGACAAGTGCAGTGACACTTACCAGCAGCACTTGACCCTTTCCATGCTGCATTGATTTCTGTACACAGTGATTAAGCACTGAATGGTACAGCTCCTCAGACTTGAGTCCTGTCGGTGAGGAGTCACCTATGACTGTGAACCTTGACTTTCAACTGAGCAGCCTTCCCCACCTTCCTTCCCAGTGTCATCCAATTCCAACTTCTCAGAAGTGACTCTGGCAGGCCTAGCCAGCAGGGAGAACTTCAGCAGCATCAGCCTGCGGAGTGTCAACCTGATGGAGCAGAACTCCAACAACAGCGCCGTGCCCTACAAGAAGCTCATGTTGCTGCAGATTAAAGGTATTCTTCATAGTGGTCTAGAGGAACTGTGGCAGCCTGGGATTTCTGTCTGCCCATAGTAGGATTCCTGGCTGAATCCACTGTCGCCTGTGAGGGGAGGGCAGGCACTATCTGAGTCTCCCTGTTAGGTGCTACCCTGGCTCCCTTANTGTGGCATCACAGACTCCATGAGGCCAGGAATATTCTGCCCACTGGAGCTCTGAGAGTGTGTGCATGTGGACACAGGGGTTGCTGAGTGGAAGAGCCAGAGATGGACTCAGTTCTTTACCCTTCCAGAGCCTCAGCTTTTGTTTCTCCTCTGGCCCGATAGCCCTGACCCCAACACTGCCATGCACTTTACCAGATGTGTCCAAAATCTCCAGCATGGGTCTATGCACCCTGCTCAGTTCTCCCTACTAGGATAAGCCATGATCCGTGCCAGCCAGAGTAAGAAAGCACATCCCTGGGGAGGGAATCAAGAGAATGCAGGAGTAAATCATGCATGCCCAGTTTCCACTCTCCTGACCTGTTTGTCTATAACACATGAGACTTGGAAGAGCAGCAGGAAGCTAGGGCTCTAAGGAGAGGAGGGGGCAGCTTCACTCCTAGAGGTGACCTCTGTAGCTGGATCATCAAGAGAAGGATGGATAGAGTAGCTTCTGCCTCTACCAAGGATTCTGGGGTGTTTTCTGCAAACCCATCTCCTTTTTAATGTATTTAAAAGAAGAGTGAAGGGTGGGGAGATGGCTCAGTGGGTAAGACTTACATAAGCATGAGAACCCATGACTCCCACCTAAGAACCAGGCATGGGTGTATGTGCCTGTAACCCCAGGACTGCAGGACAGAGACAGACATATTCCTAGAGCTTACTGGCCAGCCCGTCTAGGTAAAATGGCAAGTTCAGGTTCAGTCTCAAGGGAAAAATNTGACTAGAGTCCTCCTCTGACCCCCACATATCCATGCACGGGTACACACACCTGCACACACTTGTGCACACAACACACACAGAAGACCACTGAGGGGCTCTGGTGTGGAAATTATACTAGGTATGCAATCACAGAGTGCTCCAACTCCATGGATCACTTAGAAGAGGGCTGAAAGGCAGTGCTTCCCTCCTAAGTGATCCCATCCAGTTGCCCTGGGAGTTACAGGGTAGTGCCTGTGTAAGGAGATCCTGTGAGGAGGCATCCCTTACTTTACAGCTAAGTGTGAAACACAGGAAGTAGGCTGTGTGGAGAAAAGGCAGCATGAATGTGAAAGAGAGAGCAGGGTGTCCCTACCACTCTCTCAAGATGGGAGGGCCTCACTACATCCACAGGCGTGCTAAAATCCAACTCTCTGAGGCCACTCCTAAGAAGCATGGAGACCTTAGGGCAAGCTTTCACCAGCAACACCAACTGATGTTGCTGTCACATGGCCCATCTTAACTTCCATGTCCTGTTGGTCCTGGGAATTCAGGCTGATAGAGTCTTTAGACCGGGAGGTCTGTAACGGAGATGTGTCCATCATGGATGTCTGTCTGCATGATGGAAAAAGGGTGCTGGGCTTTCCACAGGTAGAAGACACGTGCAGACAAGGCTGGTGGAGCCTCGAGCCTCATCACTCAACAGTGGGGACTGCTTCCTTCTGCTCTCTCCCCAGTACTGCTTCCTGTGGGTAGGAGAGTTCTCAAATGTCATNGAGAAGGCAAAGGTAGGTGTCCAAACATAAGATGCTTCTATTACTGTGTCCTTTATACAACAACAAGGTGTCCTACTAGCTGGTCCATACCAAGGTTCTCAGATGCCTTGTATTTCATTCAAGCAGGAAGGGAAAGGTAGTGTTTCCTTTGCCAACATCTCTGAAGAAGCTCCCATGAGGTACTAAAGTGAAGGTCTGTGACCTGCATCTCAAGTTTGAAAGCCCTGAGTCTGAGCTGACTCTTGGGTGACCAACACATTGGCAAAGTGCCAGTGTGGCTGTTCCATGAGAGTATGTGTCTGTACCCCAGGACTGCAGGACAGAGACAGACAGATTCCTAGAGCTTACTGGGCAGCCAGTCTAGGTAAAATGGCAAGTTCAGGTTCCGTCTCAAGGGAAGAAAGTGACTAGAGTCCTCCTGATCCCCACATACCCATGCACGAGTACACACACCTGCACACACTTGGCAGAAGCCCCAGACTAGGGATAGTGTCGAAAGCCCATGAGTTATCAGTTAAATCTCATATACTGAGCATTATTGCTCCCAAGACTTGATACATCTTCTCCTACAATTACGCTTTCTCAGCTTAGACANCCAGCATCCACCACCCTACGCCCAACTCTTGCCGTGCATTCATTCTCTTCTGATGGCCGAGTGTGTCCTTTTGTGCAGACCACACTGGCTTTGCTGCCCAACTCATTGTGTCCCTCTGTTTTCCAGGCATCTGAACTTGCAACATTAATTCAGACCAAGAGAGAGCTTGGTTGTAGAGCTACATACATCCAGACCATTGAGGAAGGAATTAACACACATACTCATGCAGCCAAAGACTTCTGGAAGCTCCTGGGCGGCCAGACCAGTTACCAGTGTAAGAGCTTGCATATTTCAAAGTGAGGAGGCTTGAACATCCTGTCTCCTGGCCCCTCCCCCAACTGGTCCCCTCAAGCCAACCATTTTCTAATGTCCTGTCTTACCCCAAAGCTGCAGGAGACCCGAAGGAAGACGAGCTGTACGAGACAGCCATCATAGAGACAAACTGTGTCTACCGCCTGACTGACGACAAACTCGTCCCTGATGATGACTACTGGGGGAAGATTCCAAAGTGCTCCCTTCTGCAGTCCAAAGAGGTACCAAGTCCAAGGATACAGCACTGTGCTCAGGGCTGACCTGGGCAGAGAGTTCTGGGTGGTTCTATACTGACGATCAAACAGGGCACTTGCTAAAGGCTACTAAAGGATTTGCTGTTTCAAACCATTATTACCACTATCTACAATACTAAGAAAGTTTAGAATATGTTTCAAAAGTGTCATGGATCATTGGAGGCTTTTATATTCTGTAAAAAATATAAATATTATCCCCATGTCTTGAGGTATATAAAGATTAGAATAAATTTTAATTAGTCCTAAAGTTTCAGGAATAATTACTATGAGTATATATGATTACATATAATTTACATATAGTTACTATAATTTATAGATTTGTCAAGTATTTTTTTTCATGCACCCCAGTAAATATTTATTAACTATATGTATTTCCAGTGTCATTAACTATTCTAATTGCTGAAAGGGGAAGACACACAAGGCCCTTAAACTCCACTAGGCAGAAGCATATTAGAAAGAATCCAGGGCCAGCACAATGGCTCAGTGAGTAAAGGCATTTGCTGCCAAGCCTGAAGACTTGTTCAGTTCCCAGGGCCAACATGGTGGACAGAGAGAACCAACTCCCTTGAGTTATCTTCTGACTTCCTTGTGTGTGCACATGAACACACAACAAACAAATGAACAAATACATAAACAATGTTCTTTTCAGAGGTCACAGGATTTTCTTTTTTAATTTTATTTTTATTTGTAATGAGTGCATTGCTTTCATGTATGTCTGTATACAACATGCATGCAGTGCCCACAGAGGCCAGAGATTTTCTGGCATTGAGCCATCATGTGGTACTGGGAACCTAACCTGGGTCCTTTGGAAGAGCAGTATATGCCCTTCACCACTGAGCCACCTAACCACCCCCATATTTGCTTTTCTTGACCCTTCCGGCCACTCTGTAATTTGATTAGAGAGCCTGTTCATTTACATTTCACACACATACACAAAATACTTGTAATTTTAAAACTTTTAGTAAATGCGAAGACTGCAACCCCTAGAGCTTACAGGATAAGTGAAATAAGTCAGGCACGGAGAGGAAATTATTCTGTGATCTCACCTGTATGTGGAATCTTCCCTGAAAAGTGGGGGGATGGGGATAAAACAAAGTCAATTATGCAGAGAAAGAAAAGAAAATAGAAGCTACCAAGGCCAGGCCTGGGGAACAGAAAGCCCCCAGGGAGGGGGGTCAGAGGGCAGAAGCAGCAAGTGTGGGGGAGCAGCGTGGGTCTAGGTATCTGTTACTCAGTGTGGAGCTACAGTCAGTCAACTGTTGCTGATGGAGATCCCCGCAAACTATGGAGATTTTAGCTGCTCTTGCCACTAGGACAACAGAAAGCAGAAGTGAACCACACCATAAGGTGATGGCCGTGTCAGTTACTGCACTCGCACAGCCACGTTACTACCTATCTGTATCCCAGAGCATCCCACTGTACACGTTATAGATACACTCAATATATAATAATGTATTTTAATAATAAAGAGAGGAAAAATGTCACCCAAAGCTAGACTGAGGCTATGATGTATATGGACATTTAAATAGGGACAAAAGTCACAGAAAAAAAGAAATAATGAACAATAATTTTAGGAAGAAAATGAAATGGAGCCTGGTTGAGAGTTAAAACAGAATTTAAAGTGCTGGAAATGAAGGCAAGAAGAGAGGAAAAACAAGGAGCATCCATTCATTCATTAGTTCATTCAGCAAACACTTAGCAATGAGCCCCTATTATATGAATGGTATGACCTCTGCCCCTCGGGGTCTTAGAACTGTACACAGGAGAGACAGCATTGGCTCCTCAGCTCCTGCCATGTGTGTAATAAGCTGTGTGTGTTAAATGAATGAATGAGGGAGGGGAGGACAGAGGGAGGGAGAAGCAAGGAAGAGAGAGGAGGGAACAAAGACGGGAATATTTGCATAACTCTTGATTTAAAGCTTTGGGTGGCCTGAGCGTTGAGCAGTGTGACTTCATCAACGGGGACCGAGCCCTGCAATCTGCCCTTGCAGTTCGCATGCTTTTTGTGCTGTTTGCAGGTCCTGGTGTTTGACTTTGGAAGTGAAGTTTACGTGTGGCATGGGAAGGAAGTCACATTAGCACAACGGAAAATAGCATTCCAGCTGGCTAAGCACCTATGGAATGGAACCTTTGACTATGAGAATTGCGACATCAACCCGCTGGACCCTGGAGAGTGCAACCCGCTCATTCCCAGGTACCACTGCTGCCTATGTGGGTCTTGTGCAGGCCTGCTCCACACGGGCATCCATCATTCCTCCTCACACAGAGGCTGTGGATTTAGTAGATGCTTGCATGCTGTGGACCATGGAAGATCACAGAACAAACCTTCCCTTACTTCTTGCCTTACTAACAGAATATGAAGGTTGTAGTTTTAGGAAGGACCCCCGCCCCACCCCAGCTTCTCAGGTGCTGTTATGATAATTAAGAGCTTCCCAGGGTTCCCATCTTCCTACCCTGTACCCTGGACACTTTGTGCTGCTGTCTCATGTCTTCTGAGGTGGAAGGATGGAGAAGGATACTGTATTGAAAGTTGTGATTTTAATGTTCACTACAGTGTACTAGACTTTTAAGACTATTTAGGAAAATCATCAGAGCAGGCACAAACTCTAAAAAAAATATGAGTGTGAATAAAAAACATATTCCTACATTAGTGATTTTTAACTACCATACCCTCCAAAATGTTTTAACATTTTGTGTGTGTCATGGACTAAGGAACAGGCATGACATGAAACAGCGTAGCACGGTGAGCAGATTCTGAGTTCCCTGCATAGTTTCTCCCTTTAAAATCCAGTAACTGGTTTTCTTAATATTTGGTTTCAATATTTAAAAGCCAGACCCATAATCCCAACACTTGAGAAACTGAGACACAAGGATCACTCATGAGATTAATGCCATCCTGGGCTACATGAGTCCCAGGCCAACCTGAGTTACAGAGTGAGAAAGACTCTGTCTGAAAAAAGCAAGAAAACAGCAAAAATTAAGTGTGTATTGAAAAGACTTAACTCTTTAAGCAAATGCTCATTCTTACTGTAAGAACTGGGATTCTGAAGGGCTGAAGCAAACCTGGATACGTGTTTAATAGAATAGAATAGTGCTGGAGCATAGAAGCTATATTGTGGCCAATTTATACGTAAGTGTGACGTGCATGGGTGAAGGAGCACCTGGCCCACTGGCTTCTGCTACCTGTGCCACAGAATCACTGGGGGACCTTTGAAAACACGTGCCTGCCAGGTCCAGCCTCAGGGATTGCAGCTGGAACAGGATGGCTTGTGTAGTAACATGTCATAAAACAGTGATTCTCCCATCCAAGTACTAACCAGGCCCGACCCTGCTTAGCTTCCGAGCTCAGACGAGACGTTCAGGATGGTATGGCCGTAGACCATGGTGGCAGCGCACACCTTTAATCCCAGCACTCGGGAGGCAGAGGCAGGTGGATCTCTGTGAGTTCGAGGCCAGCCTGGGCTCCCGAGTGAGTTCCAGGAAAGGCGCCAAAGCTACACAGAGAAACCTTGTCTCGAAAAAACAAAAACAAAACAAAACAAAACAAAAAAAAACAGTGATTCTCAACCTTCCTAATGCTGTGACCCTCATGTTGTGGTGATCCCCAACCATAAAATTAGTTTTGTTGCTACTTCATAACTGTAATTTTGCAACTGTTATGAATGGGAATGTACATATCTGCTTTCTGATGGTCTTAGGTGAACCCCGTGAAAGGGTTGTCCGACCCCCAAAAGGTCTCCACCCATTGGTTGAGAACAACTGTCTTAAAAATCTCCCCGGGGACCCTAAGGTGCAGCCAAGATTGTTCACCCAGCCCCTTTTAACACACAAGCAGCTGACATCCCCTGAGTTGAAATCACTGGGCCCTGACCAGCATGTTAATCACAAGAGGAAGTAGATAAAGGGGCGAGGCCCTCCTCCCTGGGCTATGCCCTTCACCACAAGCTACTGTGTCTCCTGCTCCCATTTCACAACATGTAAGAGACAGATTTTCAAAACTGAGGCCGAGTTTTGAAACTATAGCAGTCTTAGGGAGCCTGCAGAGGAAAGTTGACAGTCTCTGAAACTCAGTGCAATATCNTGGTTGTTGTTCCAAGAGCTGACATGGCTGGATCTGGGCCCTTTTCTTATCTGCTCCCACCCTGCAGGAAAGGGCAAGGACGACCCGACTGGGCCATATTTGGGAGAGTTACAGAGCACAACGAGACTATTCTGTTCAAAGAGAAATTCCTTGACTGGACAGAACTGAAGAGACCTACCGAGAAGAATTCTGGGGACGTTGTCCAACAGAAGGTACAGTGATCAAGCCCTGAGTGCAGGCCCAATGTGGAGACCAGCAAAAATGTCTGTGATGGCAAAAAGTCTTCTGGGGTACACTAGTGACACAACCAAAGGGTTCTTCATTCCATTCTTACCTTCCCTGTTGTGGCAATGGGTATGCAGGACCCCCATTCTTTCCCCTACACATAGCCTTCTCCTATGTAGTCAGATACCCTGAGATGCCATGAAAGCTGTATTTCTGCCCCGTCCCATTACCAGCTAAAACGGGGCTGAGGATATAGTTTTATGGTAGAGCAATTGCCTGACTGGCAACCAAACCCTGGGTTCTACCCCCAGCACCACAAAAAGAGAAAAAAAAAGAAAAGCTACACTGCATGGGGTGTAGCAAAAGACGTCGGCAGCAAGGGGACAACTGAACACCTCTGCTCCCTTGTAGGACGATCCTAGGACTGACATCAAACCCTATGATGTGACACGGATGGTGGCAATGCCCCAGATGACAGCCAGCACCATCCTCGATGGGGTGAACGTTGGCCGTGGCTATGGCCTGGTGGAAGGGGATGACAGGAGACAGTTTGAGATTGCCACCNTCTCTGTAGATGTGTGGCATATTCTGGAATTCGACTANAGCCGCCTCCCCAGGCAGAGCATCGGGCAGTTCCATGAGGGGGATGCCTATGTGGTCAAGTGGAAGTACATGGTGAGCACCGCAGGTTAGTGAGCATTCACGGCTTCTCTGTTCAGAAAGGGTGGGGATGCAACCCTTAGGGCAGGGTGCCCTGCACCACGTTGGGTGCCCTCGGCTGCTTCAGATCGCTGGGGCAGTCTAACCATGTGCAGGTATGGACCTGGAAAGAAGTACAGTGGGATTCCTGGCAGTCTGGATAGCCAGGACACTGATGATCACTTCCAGAAACAGACACATGCTGACACATGCCTCTTCCTCACTCTTACGCTGCCCTTAAAAGGTTTCTGGAAAAGTCATGATTTGCTTCCACATGATCTAGACATGTGGCCTGTGTGCTGTTTGAAGAAGTCCTCAGGTGCAGCTCCTGAGAGTGGTTTAAACTGAAGCTAAATGGTGCTTCACAACAAAAGATTTGTTGTTATTTTGTTTTGTTTTGTTTTGTTTTAGTAGAGGTGCTGGGGTGTAGCTCAGTGGTAGAAGATTTTCCTTAGTATATTCAAGGTTCTGGGTCTTATCCTTAATAAAAATCAGCTCTTGGGGCTGCAGAGATAGCTCAGTGGGTAAAGCCCCTACCACATAAGTATGATAATCTGAGTTTGGATGCCACATTAAAACTGGGAGTGGTGATTGTATCCACAGCACTGGAGAGGCAGAAAGAGGCAGATCCCCAGAGCTCACTGGCCACTCAGTACATCCAGTCTGTGAGCTCTGGGCTCAGTGAGAGACCTGTCTCCAAGAGTAAGGTGGAGAATGCAGAGAAAGACACCAAACTACCTCTGACTTCTTGGCATACATATTCTCTCTCTCTCTCTCTCTCTCTCTCTCTCTCTCTCTCTCTCTCTCTCTCTCTCTCTCTCTCTCTCCCTCCCTCCCTCCTCCCTTCTCTGAAGCTAGGAGCACTAACTCTGTTCTGTGGATCTGCAATAATAAATATTAATTAGACTCATTTTTTAATTTTTTATTTATTTATGAGATTTNATTTAATTTTTTTGCTTGACTTGGCTTGGTTTGGTCTTTAAGACAGGATCTCACTATGTAGCCCAGGCTGGCTCAATCTTCCTGCTTCAGCCTCCTAGGTACTGAGGTTATTATAGGTGTGTGCCTACATGGTCCACTAGAGTCTTTTGAGCTCCAGTTGGTGAAATACTCTGCAGCAAAGCATTCAGCTGGACACCTTGTGCTGGAGACCACAGTGGGGGTGGGGGCTGTGACTTGGAGCTTAATCCTTCTTCTTTGCCAAGAAGTAATCATTGTCCACAGTGCTCTGTCCTTCAATTAGAAGGCTTACATCACACCTCTGTGACTTCAAGATTCACTGCCCAAGACAGTTTCCTGTCTTCCTCCAGCTCCCTGGCACCTAGATACAGCTGACCACAGGACCATGGGAAGCACAGGTCTTAACTAAGAAATTTTGATTTCTTCCCTGATGTTTGAAAGATGGTATGCTACCAATGGCAATTCTTCGTGACCACCTGCCCGGTGCAGGCTGCTTTTTGAAGGGCTTTTTAACAGCCCTTCAGGAAGTGTATGGCAGGAATGAGAGTAAACCAAGTGCAGAGAGAGCAACAGGATGGCATGGTGTGTGGGGAGCAGATTCCCATGACCTTGGACCTGCCATCAATGAGAAAGCAAACCTGGGCAGCCAACAAATGATTGTTGGGTAGGATGGCTGTGAGGGTCCATGGTGGGCAGTGCTAGGTTAAAATCTGTGGAGCTCCTCACAGATACCTCCCTAGGCAAGATGTTGGGGTCTCCCCCATGCCCCTCACAGTGGCTTTTATTGTCCTGATTTCTCAGGTGAAGAACANGGCCACCTGGAGTCCCATGGCCAGAAGAGAGCAAAGCCATAGGCTAAAGTCTGATCTGGCCTCTTTAGAGCTAACTATGACGTGACCCTAGTGTGCCGTCCACCCTGGGAACAGGGTTGGACCTGACCCTCGTATGGGATGTATCGTACAGCAGGGCTGATTCAGGGTTGGACCCTAGTACACGCTAAAACTTCTGGGGCCTCCTAAATAAGCAGAAGCAGAAATAAGATCTCCAGGGCCTGAAAGCACTGGCCTCTCCTTCCAGGCTTCCAGACAGTGTGTGGAGGAGGGGGGCGGGGGGCGTCATTCTTGTCCTTTCCTTCCTGAGAACCATCTCAGGTGCTGTGCTTTCTTAAAAAGGTCACCTCAGTGAAGAAGAGGCCACAGGTGTCTAAACCATACAGCTGGAGTGAGAAGCCCAGAACTTTGCTTAGCAGCTATGCATGCTGGGTTAAGCTGCTCAGCCTCCCTGAACCCTGGCCTTCTCTCTTAGGAAGTCAGAAAGGTAGTGCCTGGCCCAGAGAACATTTGAAGCAGGGGTGTGTGATGTGTTAGCATGGTGCCTGGCACCTGCCCATATTGTAGGTGCTGGTAAATTCCCCCAGGGAAATTTTCAGCAGAAACAGCAAAAATCACTGTGCAGTTTGGAATGACTTGAACTTGCCCAAAATAATGATTATCAAGAGTCACTGCAGGGAACAAACATATCCATAATGTAGAAAGAGAACTGCATATTTAATAAAAACAAAGGGATAATGTAATATATTTAGTCCTTTTCATACCTGGCTGCTAGTTTTGAGACCGAAGCAATCATAAATGAATGCAGTGAGTTAATAGAAGGCGTCCACAGCCTTCACAGACTGTTAACTTGGAGGCNCCTGAGAAACAGTGATGTGGGCAGATCACCCCTCCCCATACTGCAGGTCTTCCCAGTGATCATGTGCCTCACCCCCACATGAGGCACCTCATCGTCAGCTCTAGCAACATTTGACCAGCAAAATGACAGCTCCACCAGCCTGCTAGGGTCAGTGTCCTCCCAGTGGCTGTCTGCAAGGTGCAGCATGGTCTGTACCCTGAGGGTTGTGAAGATCTGTGGGTAGAGCCCCCAGAAGCAGCGTCAGCCTGCTTTAGAGATGGTCAGNAAGTCCAAGGCTTGACCAGGAGCAGTCAGTACTCATCCCTCAGTACAGTGACTGCTAAACAGACGCAGTAGTAACAACATTGCTCTTTTCTGTGTGTGTGTATGCATATCTGTGTGTGCCAGAGGTCCCTCACTGGCCTATGGCTCACCAAGTGGGCAGGGCTGGCTGGCCAGCAAGTTTCAAGGTTCCACCTATCTCCATTTCCCCTGACC
>LZPO01044578.1:80631-112160 GCA_001675575.1 Neotoma lepida | reverse complement strand
TGCCTATCCTTTCTCCTGCCAAGCTATTGGCTCTTCAGCTTTTTATTAGACCATGAGGTGTTTTAAGACAAAGGAACACAGCTACACAGAGTTAAACAAATGCAACATAAAAGAATGCAACACATCTTTGCATCATTAATCAAATGTTCCACAGCATAAACAAATGTAACATATCTTAAAATAATATTCCACAGCATGTCTGTCTTAAACTTCCTAGCCCTCTCTCATGCCCCACCATGGCACTATACCAAGTCTAAGCCAGTAAGCTGCTCCTGGACCCACAGTTTTGTGATTGTGTGATATTGTCCAGTCACCAAACTTTCCTGCCTTCTTTTCCTGCAGAAAAGAGATACTAACCGGCCTTCTCCAGCATCATGGGGCTTTTGGCAGGGATGTAGGAGACGAGCTTTGAAAATTGTCCAGTGCTGTGGACCTTCTGGAGAGCACAGGAGTTAAAGTGAAAGAATGGAGTCATGTACCCAGAAATGATGGAAAGGGGCGGGCAGGGGCTCAAAGTGCATCCCTCAAATAACAGCAAAGGAGGGGTGTTTCTGCAGCTAGTAAAGCAACCTGAAGAGTGTCATAGAGGTACAGATTCGTCACCATCTGCAGTCAGCTCAGGAAGTCAACTGGAATCTTAGACACAGGGCTTCACTTGGGCTTCTCCAGAGAGAATGCACTATCCATGTGTCGAGGGTAGCTAGATGACACATGCGTACATGGATGGAAAATGGGGGAATAGACCTAGGTCATTGGGTAGACTGAGGCTTCCCCAACAGGCTACATGTAACCTGAAGTCCCTGGAAAACTAGTACTTAGCTGTCCCAGCCTGAGAAACTTGGGAACCCAGTGTGTTTGAACCCCTTGGCTCAAGGCTAAGGCCTGAGATCTTGGGGACTAAGGCCTGAGACCTTGGGGACTACACGTGTGTCCTAGAGACCAGAGGGCACAGACCTGGAGGTCTGGTGTCTACAGAGCACAAGAACAGTATTCCTGCTACTTGAGAGGGAGAAAGAACTCACCTTTGTNTATTGGTTTTAACTGCTTCCTCCCCAGACCATCCCCACCTGGTGCTCAGGCTCATGGAGCACTTGTCTCCTGTCTCACCTTTGTCGACACACCCAAAGTAATGCTCAGCCAGGTTAGTGTGACTTCATCTGGTCAAGTTGAACCTGGACTTGACCACTGCAAAGAGTGACAGCAGTGCCTAGAGGACCCTCCAGTGGTGTGTGATTCATAAGACAGGTCTCTGTCATCAGCATATCCCTCAAAGCCAAGTTGTTCCAAAGGGCTCTACACTCTTATATCTGCACTTGTAGTCAANGCTGTCCCCAGTCATGAGCAGTCAACCTGATGGTGGCCTCTGAATGGGCACCGCTCTGCATCCCAGCTCAGTTTGCCNCTTTCCTGCTCCCAGAATGAGAGCCTGCTGTGTCTTTTTCAGAGCCTCTCAGAGCTGCCATTGGTTGTTTCATGCCAAGATGACTTATAATACCTAAGGCCACGGAAGAGCTGGGTAAAGAGCCGTGTTGTCTAGGGAGTAATGACTCCTAATGATTGCACAAGCTGAGCTCAACCGAGTCTCAGAGTCTGTTCCACCCGAGGTCGTGAAGTTGTGAAATGTGGATACCAAAGGCCATTTGTAGCATTTGGCCCAAAGACATCCTACTTTTACTTTTGTGTGCGTGTGTGTGCGTGTGTGTGTGTGTGTGTGCTCTGCCTTCCTTCGTTTTCAAATCCCAGCAGCCATGTGTAGAGGGCCTATTAGAGTATCCAACGCCAGATACACTTGTTTAACTTCTCACTGGGCAGACAGACAAAACGATGAGCTGAGTCATGTTGCCTGAANGGAAATTGTCAGCAGTGAAGTAGTTTAGAATTAGTTCTACCATTTGAGGGAACAGCTGGACACACTTCTATCTCTGTTTGCAGAAGGAAGGGCGATGTTGATAAGACACCCCACCCCACAGCCCCTGTTACAGCTTGAATATGAAGTGTCTCCCAAAGAGACTCATATAGCAAGGCTGTCCCCTGCTAGAGACCTATTGAGAGGTAACTGGATCACCAAGACACTGAGATCAATGAGTTAACACATGGAGTTCACACTGAATGGGCTATTAGGAGGCAGAGTCTGGTTGGAGAAAATGGGTCATGAGGAGCAAAGTTTTGAAAGATGTCTTGTTCCTGCCCCTCCCTTCTCTCCTCCTTCTGCTTCCTGGCTGCTGTGGGGTGAGCATCTTTCCTCAGCCATGCTTTTCTANCGTGGTATTCCTCCTCACCACCCATGAGCACACAAGCAATAGAGCCAAGTGATTCTGGACCCCTGAAGCCATGAGCTGATGCGCATCTTTCCTACCTTGTTTGCTCAGGCATTTTGTCACGNCAACAAAAAACAACACTGAGGCCCTGGTGCTNCAAATGTGCACAGTGGCTGTGCCTATCCTAAGACCTTCATCATCCCTTCCTTCCTCAACCACCCCAAAACAGCACTGGCTTTCAGAAGCTGCTGTGCAAGCAGCTTCCAGACACATCCCCTGCCACCACCACCCCAAGGAAGAGGGTTGCCCAGGCCCTTTAAGACAGAAATGACTCTTCTTATTCTGGTGTAGACCTCTCACTCCCATGGGCCAATCAGTCAAGGCTTGGATTTCATTAGTCCTAATTTTAATCCAGAGGGGAAGAATAGGACAAGGTATTTGTGGAAATAGCCCTCTGACAGATTTGTGTATACATACACACACACAATCAGATGTGGTTCTGGAGAAGTGGGGATTCTCAGCTGGGATCAGCAAGGGAAAAAGAAATACTGAAGAGATTAAGAGGAAAATGTTGGCTTTTAGCCTGGGGTCTGCGGCGCTAAGGGCTATGGGGCCAGCAGGTGGCGCTTTGGCTGGCCGGCAAAAGCCTAGGAGTCATTGCAGTGCAAACCCGAGTCACCATTTCCAAAGGAAATGCCAGCTCTTACGCAACAGGGTGGGGTACGGCCTTCCTCCTAAGACCCTTGTCNTNGGTGCGTCTAATTAATTTGTTTCTAGCACTGGGAACTTGAATCTCACTAAGGATTTTGCCAAAGACTAAACAAATCTTGCAGCCTCTCCTTCAATTCCTCCTTGCTGGGGCTCTGGGGAACATCTCCAAAATCATAGCTGCATAGCTCTGGTGGACACACACACACACACACACACACACACGCCTTCCCTTTGATGATTTTGCTTCTGTAAGATGATAAGATTCCTGCCAGTCTCAATTAGTTAATGTCAGAAAAGCTTTGTGCGTGAAAACACCAGGTTCTATTTATCCACTATTTAATTAGCCTCCCTTGGGAATGATTCAAAACCATCTATTCAACTCAGAATAACAAAGCAAAGATACACAGCAGGATCAGGTAAACTACTGTAAATGCAGATTTTCCAGCGTGCTGTATCTGCAAAGACTCTCAGCAAATTTCTGTGGCACAGAGTCCCTTCCCTGCCAGCTGTTGCTTCCAACCTCTGCTGCTCACTGACCCCAAGCTCCCAGCCTGACCCAGGATCAGCCAGAAGAACCGCAGCTTCCAGGAAGTGGGATCCCAGGAAGAGGCTTCCCAGCCTAAGCTTCCTCTCAGCCCACAGACCCCTCCTGTTTCCGGTTTGGTCTGCTCCCCTCACTTCCTATGGCCCCCACTCCTGCTCCTTCTGCTCTGGTGGTGAGGAAGAATCTGGGTGTTAGCCATAGCCCCACCATTTTGCACAACTACTCCATTCTGGTTATACTACAATCATTTGGTCTCCAGAACTCCAGTGACTTGTTTCTCTAGATTCTTGCCTTCCTGGCCCAGAAACCCCATGAATGACTGACCAGGAATGATGTGTATTCACCATCTAACATTCTTTAACTGAGCATTCAGTGTCTGGTGACTCCTAGCAACAGTGAACACAGACCAAAAAAAGGAAACTTCCAATATCCTTCCCATACACCTTCCTGTGAAAGTTATAAGGGACCCTACTCTGCTTCTGTCTGTCTGTCCATGACATTAATAATTCTTTTAATAAATTTCTTACCCAAGTAGCCAGCTACCTCAGTATCCCCCATGAGGCCCAAATCTGGAATCTTCCATGGAGAACATGGGAAATATGGGCACTTTCCAACCAAAGACTGTATCAGCTCAGAGTCCGAGGTAACTCATTTCCAGTTGTTCTGAAGCACAGCCATCAAGTGGGTCCCTGAACGTCACATCCAGCTACCACACATCAGGAGGGCAGTATTATACCTGCACATGGGCTTCCAAGCAGAAAAGTGGATTTGTTCACCATCATCCATCAATCCTGGAATATTTGTTGATCATATTACCACAGATGCTATGGTAGATGTGTATGTCAAACTGGTACAGGCTACTACTACAGACTGGCAAAGCAAAATATTCAAAAAGTTAAAAGCAGAGCTCTTATATGGGCAGATCTGTGCCCTTTTTGCTTGTTTGGGAAGCAGCACCAGGGGCTGAGCCTATGGGTATCTGTCAAGAGGAGTGTTTACTGGGGACAACCCAGGGAGTTAAAACAGGCAGCAAGAGGCTGCAGAAGGCAGGAGTCTGGCCTAGAGCTGAGGAAGAAGCAGCTAAGGAGGCCTGCCTCTGCCTACTGGGAGCCTGAGAGCAGTGGTCGCACACTAGAGGCACTGGGCAGGAGTGGCTGAGCCCCAGTACCCAACTGATCTCTGTCTCTGCTGATCTTAACAGGAACTCTGTTCTAGGTCNGGAAAAGATCAACACCCAGAACCTGCTGGGTGTCCCCAGGCCCCAGACTGGCTCTCCCTCTGGGTTGTCGAGCTGCTAGCTTCCATGGCTGCCTTGAGATCATTTAACTTAGATATTAAATTGCTAAGGATGGAATTGTAGGGATGTCAATTTAGTTAGGAGAGGCCAGGTGGGGGAATACATGTACATAGATAAATATAGGATGGGGAACATGGCGGTATGCAGGCAGCTGTGGTGCTGTGGCTGAGAGTCCTACATCTTGACTGAGAGGCAACTGACTCACGGGGCAGTATCCTGAGCATCTGAAACCTCAAAGCCCGCCTCCACAGTGACACACTTCCTCCAACAAGGCCACACCTCCTAATAGTGCCACTCTCTTTGGGGGCCATTTCCTTTCAAACCACCACAGCACAGAGAGGTTCTCGTGGAGCTCACACCTCAGTGTGGAGGGACATGGCTGGGAAATAGGAGATGAGCCAGCTCATGAGGCTCTGGAGGAGGTATGTAGGCAAGAGATAGCAGGTACAACTTCTTGAAACTGACAGAAGCCTTGTGCAGCCATGGCATGGGGAAAAGAGATGTAATGGGCAAAGGTAACNTTGGGGAAAGGGCCAAGAGTGAAGGCATGATGAGTTTGAACCAACTCCAAAAGCAAGCCTAGCTTGGCGATCATACCTATTACCCCAGTGCTCAGGAGGCAGAGGCAGGAGGATCCCAAATTCCTGACCAGCCTACATTACATAAGCAGAACCTACTTCAGATGATCACAATAAAAAAATGCAAAGAGAAGTCTCTGGTGGGTGGGGGTGGGGTGGGGTGAGATGACTCCTTTACAAAGGGCTTCTCTGACTGGAAGTCAACATGCCCCTTCCCCCTGGACTTCCCTGGCTTATACAGTTTATCTCAGTAGCTGTTTCTAGTATCTTCCTTTCTTTTCATAATGGTCTCCATTTGGATCACTCTCCCTGACTAGGAGGAAAAAGTGTAGAGCATTGAGNGGGGAGCTGGGAAGTCCATCNGAGGCGACCGTGAACAAATCAACTATCCATTATGGGAGTCCCAGAAGTGGTGGTAGCCATGGAGTTGGAAGGAACCAATGTCTTTGTTATTGGATAGAAACAACAGGACTGTGGCCGGATCCCTATGACAGGAGGCAGGAGACAGCCATTAGCAATAGCTTCAACCTGGAGACTCTAGCTCTATCCGCCTGGCTTCAAGCTCATCTGCCCTAGCCCAGTCCCCTAGGGTGTTGCTGTCAGGAGACAGAGCCCTTCAGGAAGTAGGACATAGTGGGAGGTTCTTAGGTCACTAGGAATGTGCCCTCAAAAAGGTTGTGGGACCCTAGCGCCTTCCTCGGCTCTCTTGTGTTTTCCTGGCCATGACGTGTGTGGTTTTCCTCCATCTTGTGTTACACCAGGGTGTGCTACCTCCAAAAATGTGAGCCAAGACCCTTTTTTCTCTGTAAATTGATGGACTCTGGTAATCTGCAGTGGTGATGGAAAACTAGCTAACGCAATCACCCCTCAAACCAACTTCCCTCATCCACACATGGTTCCTCCCTCCAGTCCTTCAGTTCTTCCACCCTTTGGGAGACCCTCCATTTCTGATTGGGGCCCTCTGCTGCCATTTTCACTGACTAAAATTCTCAATTTGAGCTGAGCAGAGTAACTCAGACCTATTAAACCCAGCATTTAGGAAGCAGAGGCAGAAGGACTGCTCAGAGTTCCAGGCCAGCCTGGGCTATAGAGTGAGATGCCATCTCAAAATAAAATAATGAAATTCTCAGCCTTCTGGGAGTTGATGTGTGCCTCCTGCAGACAGCCCTCCCACAACTGGCCCCAGGCTGAAGGCCCTTAGTCTTACCTCTCATTCTGTAGTCTACCTGTAAAGCAGCCACTGTGCATTCACTTCATCCACCAAACCCTCTGAAAGTGGTCCAGAGAAGAAGAATGTTCTGATCTCTGCAGAGAGCTTGCTCGACCACAGCTCTGCATGGAGGTGTGTGTGCTGGCTGAGTAGAAAGCCCTGGCCAGCTTCAGCCTCAACTCCCTCATCCTCCCAGTTAGTCCTACCTACTGAGAAGTTCCTAGTGAGTTTCCCACCCAAATCGAGAGCACAGGATTAAGGTGAAGTCCCCCAGGAACAGACTTAGCCTCTTCTGCATCCTCATCACTTGCTCCCTGTGTGCTTTGGGAAACTCATTTAACTTCTCTGATTTTCATTTGCAAAGCAGAGGTAATATAAGACTGGTCCAGGAATGCTGGGGAGGCCACTTAAGGTGTGCATGGAGGTTGCTGGGAATTGAACTCAGGACCTCTGGAAGAGCAGCCAGTGTTCTTAACTGCTGAGTCATCTCTCCAGCCCAGAATCCTGTTTCTTTAAGAGCAGTTGGGCAACATTTGCCATGAACTTGCAAATGCTTTGCCATGAACTTGCAAATGCTTACACCGTTTACCTAATCAATCACTTCTCAGGGATAGAGAAATATTTCTGCATGATAAAAATTCAAGACATGCATAGAAAGCTTTGTTCCCTAACATCAGCCCCAACATTATTTACAACATCAGGATACTGGAATTGGCTAGTAAGGATAGTGTGGTGTGTGTGTGTGTGTGTGTGTGTGTGTCTGTGTGTCTGTGTGTCTGTGTGTCTGTGTGTCTGTGTGTCTGTGTGTCTATGTCTGTGTCTGCATGTCTGTGTGTGTTACATACGTGTTCATGTGGATGTATGCACGTGTACCATGTGGGTGTCCTTGCACATGTGTGCACATATTTGTGAAGGCCAGAGATCATCAACGGGTGTGACTCTCCACTTTATTTTTTGATATTTTCTCCCTTGATTTGATTAGATTGGTTGGTCAATGGGGTACAGTGATCCTTATGTCTCTGCCCTCTCCATTGCTGGGGTTGCTGATGTGTCCTACGGAGCCCAGCTTTTATGTAAGTGCCAGGGACCTAGGGTCCTCATGCTTGTGTGGCTGGAATCCTACTGACCATCTCTCTAGCCTAAAGATGAGTTTTTTCTAAGTTAGGTGTGGTATAAACAAAAAATATGTAATTACATGTAAACACACATAATAAAGCTCTCTTAATGACTAGAGGAAATGTGTGCAGTGTTTAGTGAGAAAAGTAGGTTAGAAAAATGTTATGTAAATGACCATAATTATGCAAAAAGTATGTGCATGAAAAGATTACATAATAAACCAAAGTATTGATTCTATGTTCTTTCCAGGAGGAGATAACAGATGGCTTCATTTTTCTCCCTTTATATTCTTCCTGTAGTCCTTTTACTCCTGTGTAAAATGAGAGTGCCCTGTTTTCCCAGAAAGAAAAATGACACCATATTACAAGTCAGTTGATAATGGATGTGTTGTCTTGCAGAGCTTGCCCAAGTTATGTGTCTGGGAATGCTTGGCAGGCAACTTATGAGAAGCGTGGCCTTTTGCTCACCACTGAGCTGCTTTGGGGCCTCTGTGACCTCAGCAGCCCTCACCTATGAAATGGGAATACTGGGCTGCACCCGTCTGAAGCCAGGTGGCCAAGCCAGGTGCCACATGAAATGCTTTTTCAGCTCTGGNGTCTCCCAGTCTCCTTCTCCGCCAGTATGGAGATTGGTGACTAGGACCCGACCCGGCTGCTTGAGAGAGTGGGAAGCACAGAGGCTCTGTGCTTTTCTACTCTGGGACTGAGCGCGTGATGACAGAGGAGCAATTCAGCTGCTGCAGCTGTCCAGGGCCCCCGGCAGGCCTGCCCAGCCAGCTCTCAGTGGGAACTTTGGAGAGAGCCAGCCCCAGCTCTGTCCTTTCTTCTTTCCGGCTGTCACACTGCCAGCTCTTGTCACCACAGAGATATTTGATGCTGGCCCTCAAAGCTTCTTTAGTGGGGTCACATCTGCAGTCCCTTTCCACTAAAATACTTGAAGTATAGAGGGCTGCATGAGCGGAATTCCACATCCTTCCTGCCTCCCTTTCCCTTCACTGGGTATGAGTCAGAGGGAGACCCTGTCTCCTACTTTGAATCTTCCATCTGGGCCCCCAGAAGCCTGATGGAAATGGATGGTCATGGGAGCCAAGTGCAGCAGACAGGCTGGCTCAGGCACACCGACTTCAGGAGAGAGGTGTGGGTGGGCTCCTGGGGCTGACCTTCTACCTCAAATTAGCAGTGAAGGCACCTGAACAACGTTTATGTACACCATCCTGCAACAGGCTCCCTTGAAGAGAGTTCTGACCATGTTACATTCCAGGAGAAGCTGGCCAGCCTCAGCCTCCCTACTTGAGTCACTGTGGCCCCTCTGGCACTGGATAGCTGGGCTCAGTGGTAATGAGATGACAGGGTGCTTACCTCAGGTCTGCCTCCTAGAGGAGCTCGCTCTGTNGATGTGGACTGTTTCCATTCTAAAGCTCTTTATTGGGCTCAGCATCCCTGTGGGAAGTGAGAAGGGAACAAAATATCCAATGCAGCCCATCCCCACCTTTGGAGAGGAGAGACTGTTCCCAGGAAAGAGTGGACTGGCAAAGCAGCTGCTGATGAATGGAAAAACCATGGAGAGGAGGCAGTGGTGCTATTTACGATAGCCAGGTGCTGGATGCCACCCAAACACAGCAATCCTGTAATGACTAAGCAAGTCCAGAGCTGTGNTCATGCCAGACCACTGCAGAGCTGTTGGACTAGGCGGGCATGCTGCCCATGTCCATACATAGAAATGTGCCTTCGAAATACAAGGTTTTAAAGGGAGATCGCAGAGTGGCATGTGCATATTACTTCCCAAGATGTGTAATATATCTGTGAAGCTCCCCACAAAGTCTGGGAAAGGCAGTGGAGGGCAGGAAGGAGCTGAAGAGCTTGGTGGGCCTCTGGTCAGTTTCCCCCTCAAAAGTGGCTTTGGTGGCTAATGTTGAGAAAAGCAAATGGTACAACCAGAAAGTCTGAGGTGGTTCCCAGGAGCGAATGGAGTGTGGCGTGGAGAGCTGAGAGCGACTTGCAGAGGCCAGGGTGTCTGAGCAAACGGGGGAGCATATGTGAATTTGAATGTAGGGGACAGAGTTGTTCCAATGAGACCATTTATGTCCTTCTCCCTTACCAGTCTCTTTAGCTAAAGACACTGAGGTGAATGCTATTGAGGGCAGCATGGAGGCATCACGGAAGACTGAGGGGAGGAGTGTTACTTGGTAGCAGAGCGTTGGCCAGCCTAAGCCAGGCTCCAAGTTCCATCCCAGCACTGTAAGAACATAAGGGAGGGGAGGTCACAATAAATTAAAATCTTGACTCTAAGACCTAGAGCAACTTTTCAAACTTCTAGGAAGATTCCATTCTAACTCATGAAAGGTCCCAAGCAAGGAACAGTGACAGGGACAGGTTCTTTAGACCCTCCCTGAAGACCACAGACCTTCCTCCTCCTGTTAGATCCCAGGCTCATCATTGCTCCACAGCCAGGGCATATGGTCCCTCATCCTTTTTCTAAAATGTTTTCTGTTTGTTTTTGAGAGGCGGTCTCACTATGTTGTCCGGGCCAACTCTGGGGCCAAGTGACTCTACTGCCTCTGCCTCTCTAGTGGATGAGACTATAGGTTTGTATCACTGTATTCAGTTTAAGAATTTAATCCCTAGTTCATCAATATTAACGGTTCATTAAACAACCTTAGACTATCTATACACTATAGGGTTACATGTATTGTCTGGTGTTTCTAAAGAGCACACTATTACTATATTTGGAAGATATCTTCAATTTTAAATTCATTTATTTTTGAGACATGGTTCTCACGTATCCAAGGCTAGCCTCAAGTTCTCTTTGTAACAGAGGGTAACGTTGAACTTCTGATCCTCCTGCCTCTATTTCCAGAGTACTGGGTTTTACAGGCATATGCCACCATGCTCAGCTTTGCAGGGCCTGGGACTGTACCCAGGGCTTTGCTCACTCTAGGCAAGCACTCTATCGACTTAGCTCCACCCCGGCCTTGAAGCTGTATTTAAACAGGGCCTTTTCCTAATCCTTGCTCTCCTCATAACAGGGTGGCTCTGTCTCTCTTGCTGCTTGTCACACTGGGAGACCACCCCAGCATCTGGGAGAGCCATCAAGAAAAGGAGAACACGACAGAGCACAGATGTTTTCAAAGACTGACCAGCCTGATGGCGTCATGTATTTTCTGGTCTTCTCTATCTGCACCCTTGTCCCAACCAGACAATTCCAATCTCAAAGCCACTGTATCCAAAAGTTAATGTGTGTTTCCTCCCCAGCCCTCACTGCCAATCCTATGAGCCTGCTTCTGGGTCTCTACATCAACACCTGACTTCTGAGGTCACTCAAGTAGGAAAACCGAATAATCCCTACCGCTGCCTTTGTTCACACCACCTGGACCAATCCATTTCCAAAGCACTAAGCACAGTAGCTCCTAAAAGGTTCATCCATCCAGCCACTGTTCACCATCCGCTGCTGCTGTCTTAGGCTGCCCTTGCCTCTCGATGGCTTACAGCAGTGACCTCCTCCGAGACTGGGTTGGAGTCTCTTCCAATCTGGTCCTAACGTGCTCTCAGTGATGATTGGTCCAAAGTGCATATCTGATCCCTATCGAGCCGTTTAAAGCTCTTCCAGGGCTTCTTATTGCCAAAAATAAATACCAGTTCTCCAACCAGCCTCCAAGGCCCCTATCAAGATGGCCCTTTTTCTCTGTACTTTGCCACGCTGGCTCCTTTCAGTCCTGCACACCCTAGAGGCTCCTAAATGGGCTTTGCTGTTCCTTCCATCTAGATGATCAAACACCACCACAGACGCCTTTATCTAGCCAGAACGCTCAGTGCTTGGATCTGGGCTCCGCAGTCATCTCGTTAAGAGTCTTTTCTGA
This sequence comes from Neotoma lepida, assembly GCA_001675575.1. Taxonomy (NCBI): domain Eukaryota; kingdom Metazoa; phylum Chordata; class Mammalia; order Rodentia; family Cricetidae; genus Neotoma; species Neotoma lepida. The sequence goes on along the minus strand of LZPO01044578.1, from coordinate 100,590 downwards.
TAGCTCAGTCTAGACCGCTGCTTTAAAACATATACTTGTGACCTGTTCCTTTCCTTCCCAGGACCATGCATCCCACTTTGCTAAGATGCATTATATGAATGAGATTGCTTGATTAATTCTGCTGCAGCATCCAACACAATGCCCAATGAGTAGGACTTCCTAACAAACATTGATTTCATGAATAAATGAATAAATGAGTGAGTTAAAATACTGTAGCCTTGATCCTTCTTTTGATAGCTTGAGATTTATGACATCACAGGCTTGGTAAAGACCACAGGTTGGAAATATCCAGGAGGATAAATTGTCAAAGGGCTGGAATGTGACAAGGTAAAAAGAGCACACAGAAATGCTGTCCTGCAAATGTGAGGAGTCAGGCCAGGGCCTCTGGAGATGCTGCCACCGCCAGAGGAGCAGGTACAAAGGCTGAGAGAATTAGTCCCGTTCTGTTGGGTGTTGGGCCTTTTCATGCTCCAGGAGTCGCCTTGGAGGAATGGGAGAGGTAGCTGGTTATCACAGGATCAAAAGATTCCTTCTGACCTTCAATTGGAAGCTCGCATAAACCATGTACTTCAATGTTTGGTGATCAAGTCTATGTGAACTACTTCTCTTATTGCTGTGACTAAAACAGCTTAGAGGAGGAAAGGTTTCTTTTGCCTCACAGTTCCAGCAATTTCCTCCATCATGGCAGGAGAGGGTGGCAAAGGTCAGCTATGGGAGAAGCACACAGGGTTGTTGACATTACAGTGGCAGACAGGAAGCTGGGCACACTAGAACAGAACCAGGGGTAGCTATAACCTTCAAAGACCACTCCTAGTGGCCCATTTCTGCCATCCAGGGCCCACATCCAAAAGGTTCTAGAGCACCCAGATATACNCGCTAGGGGCTGAGCATTCAAAACACATACATGTGGGGGACACTTCAGAGTCAAGCATAACATCATGCAACAAGAACTCCCTGATCTAATGCCANTCTCACCTCCAGTAGGAATCGCTGAGAGAAGGCACAATGCATTGCAGAGCCCAGAAACAATCACCAGGCTCCTAAGGAANTGGGGAATCAGCACCATGAAGAGGAGAAGTAGCTGTTTAAGAGACAGGGAANAAGACAAAAACAATAGTCCTAACAGTTGTTCTGCTCTGAAGTGACTAGCCAGCTGCATGGCAGGTCACTCACAGACTGGATGTGACTGACACACAGACAATGGCTGATACACACAAACAAATCATGTACAGGTGTACACACATGGATAGACCATGGTTGCCATATATTGGTACACACATACATATTATGGCTGGTATGAACAGGAGACACATAAATACACCATGGCTGGCATGTGCTGGTGTACACACACACACACACACACACATTTAGAGACAGATGGTGGCTAGCATGCACTGGTACACATACACAGATAGACCATGGCTTTGTACCCCTCCCACACATGGATGGATTGTGTGTATGCATGTGTATGTCCACATACACACTGAAAGGTCATGGCTAGAATGCATGGGTACACTTAAATACACATCCNCCTGCCATGGCTTCCGTCTGAGGTATAAGATTAGCTCTCCTGGAATGCTATGGTTTGAGTGAGAGTCCTAGGTTGCTGAGAATAAAGCATTGTGATAAAACACCTATAAAAAGCAACTTGGAGTGAAAAGGGTTTATTTGGCTTACAAGTTACAGTCCATCATTGAGGAAAGTTAAGACAGGAACCTGGAGGTGAGAACTGAGGCCAAGACCATGGAGAAGCACTGCTTACTGGTCTGCTTCCAGGCTCACTGTCAGGTACCTTCCTTATACAGCCCAGGCCTGTGGGGTAATGCTCTTGTACACTGTAAAAATTTGTCACTCAAATTGGTTTAATAAAATGCCGACTGGCCAGTAGCCAGGCAGGAAGTATAGGTGGGGCAACCAGACTAGGAGAATTCTGGGAAGAGGAAGGATGGAATCAGGAGTCGCCAGCCGGACACAGAGGAAACAAGATGAAAATGTCAGACTGAGAAAAGGTACCAAGTCCCGTGGCTAAACATAGATAAGAATTATGGGTTAATTTAAGTGTACGAGCTACTTAGTAATAAGCCTGAGCTACTGGCTGAGCNTTTATAAATAATATTAAGCCTCTGAGTCTATTATTTGGGAAGCAGCTGACAGGTATTTGGTAGTTGCTGGCTGGACACAGAAACTTCCTCCTACACAGGCCCACTTGTCAGAGGATGGCGCCACCCACNTTGGGCTGGGCCTTNCTCTATCAATTAGCAATTAAGAAAATTCCTCACAGACATGCCTAGAGGCCGACCCAGTGGAAGCAATTCCTCACTTGAGGCTCTCTCTTCACAAGTGTGTCAAGTTGGCAGCTGACACTATGACGGTATCTCCCAGAGGTCTGCATAGTCAGGACTTAGCTGCCAGCATCATTGGGAGATGGTGGATAATTTAAGGGGTGGACCCAATGGAGGATCTTCTAATCTCTGGGAACATACCCTTAAAGGGGATTGTGGGACTCTAACTGCTTCTCCTCATTCACACCCAGCCATAAATAAGGCTTCTTCTGCCATGTGACTCAAGAGGAACTAGGCTGCCACAACCCCAAAGCAAATCCAAATATCCAAAATATTACATGCTCCCATCCCCCCCAAACCATACACTTGTAAAGTATGATTTAGTATAGCATGCCATGTGGAGTTGTGTAGGTTTTGTTTGTTTGTTTGTTTGTTTTGTTTTAAGAATTATGGGGCCAGTGAGATGGCTCAGCAGGTAGAGGCACCTGCTACCAAGTCTAATGACTTGAATTCAGTCCTGGGCCCCATGTAGTAGAGGGAGAGAACCAACTCCTGCAAATGGTCCTCTGACCTTCACATACACACTGTGGCAGTTACATGACCCCTCTCCTGACATATAAATTAATCATTTAAAAAAAGAATTCAGGTAACTTTGTTAGGTAAACTCTTGAATAAGCACATTTTTTTCTCTCTGATAGCAAACCTATTATGTGCAAGCTTGTTACATGATGTTTAGAGAAGCATAAAGAAGAAAAAGTGAAACTTGCTGTATTATCATATGGAGATTGTCATTGTTGCTGCTTTGGTGAGACCTGGTCCTCAAGTGTGTGTGTGTGTGTGTGTGTGTGTGTGTGTGTGTGTGTGTGTGTGTGTGTGTGTTTGTGTGTGTGTCCTGAAATATAATCATTGTCTTGAGCTACTAATTTCAAACTTGGCCCTGAGATCACAATTGCTTTATAAGACTATAACCACTTGATGTTTGCAGTCAGATATCTGTGACAGCCTGGACTGTGGGCTCCTTCTAGATCAGTTGATTCATTTTGCTTTCTAAGCGGCTTCCTCATGGAGCCATAGATCTGTAACACGCCCCATGGTGCTATTTGATAGCTGTGTCTCCTTACATTTCATGGATATCCCAACAAGATNNTTGTACCATTTATCCCCGTATTGCCAGAGTCAGTTAATTACCAAGGAAGTGGGTTATCAGGAGAGTGAGTTCCTAATGAAAAGAAAGCTGACCCCTGTCTTATCTCCTTGTTTCTGATGCTGCTTTGTCCTTGGGCCATGTTTTCCACATCACTGAGGCCTCACCAGGTGTTGGCATCGTGCTCCTGGACATCCCAAACCTCCAGAACTGTGTCCAGATGAACTTCTTCTTACAAATTATGGAACCTGTGATGTCTTGTTGCAGCCTCTGCAAACAGACAAAGTTTCATCAAAGGCCTCCTTTACAAATGTCATGGACTAGTGTCAAATTCTTGACACTTAGCATCATGAGTCGTGGCCTCTTCTCTCCTGGATCCTTAACCAATTAANTAATTGTGGGAGTGTAGACTGAGCCTTGTACATACTAGACAAGTACTCTACCATTGGAGCTATGTCCTCAGACCCTTTTAAATTATTTTTCTTTCTTTTTAAAGGTTAAGTATGATGGTCAGTCTTGGTTGGCAACTTGATTGGATCCTGGATCAACTAAAAGTCTTGCTTCTGGGTGGGTCTGGGAAGGTATTTCCAGGAAGAATTAAGTGAGGGAGGAACAACTTCCCTCCCTGTAGGGCCAGATAGAAAAGTTCTTCAGGAAAAGCTGTGCTGTTTTCCTGCCCATCTTTGCTATTCTGGTGTTGCTGCTCCGGCTGCCATCATTTGCAGACACTGGAATCCAGTCTTTGATCATCCAGTATGACCTAAAGTGGCTCCCTGTAAATCCTCAAGGCCTTCAGTGCCAGATGGGGACTGCTGAACCATGTGGCCTTGTGGACTGAGCAGCTACTGGGTTCTTTTTCTAGACTATAGATAGCCATTGTTGGACTACCCAGCCCATTTCATGTAGCACATCCCACAAGTCCCCTTTGTAATGTCTATTCATTCTACTGTTTTCTGTTCTTCTGAAGAACCCTGACTCACACCAACGGGGCCTCACTAAGCTGTCCAGGCTGGCTGTGAACTAATTCTGTAACCCAGGGAAGTCTAATTCTGTAACCCAGGGAAGTCTTAAACGTCTGACCTTCCTGCTTCAGATACCTAAGTAGCTGAGATCACAGGTTAACGGGACCAGATCCAGCTTGCCTCTTCCATTTGGCAAAGAGTCCATAGAGTGGAANCTGTTGCCCATCTGAGGAGCCAGCAGAGACACAAGGACAGTGTTTCTGAAAAAACCAAAGAGACAAGTGGACGTACTTCAGTACAAACTGAACGTGGAGGCAGGTCATGCCACATTGTGAATGACAGTGTTCAGTGTGGCCCTGCTCATGTGTTCACAATGTCAAGGACAATGTCATCGATACTCTCACAGTTTCTGGTGCCTTCAACTCCATACTGTATTGTCCTGTTTTCAACAGTACTCCAAACTTTACCACAATTTCTTGCCTCCTCGTTCTCATCGAAGGCCCCAGAGTCACTGTTCTGTGTGTTTTCCCGAGCTGGAGAGGCAGAAGGGTACCAGTGGAAGACTTGCAGGGGATAGCAATGCTGTGGATCTGTGGTATACCAAGGGGAGAGAGTCACCCACCAAGAGTCCACTGTCCCTGTAACAAGACTGAGAAACAGCCAGAGGTGTGGATGCAGGAAAACACCCTGGTTCACTGACCTCTAGGGAGTCAGGGAAAGCGTCTCATTTGGAATTCACCCAAATCTTCTACCCAGTGGTTCCTGCCATCTGAGAAGCTCCATGGGATTTATAGCACTTGGCTATTGCAAGAACCAGATCCAGAATCTAATTATTATATTGAACAACTAATTTCAAACTTGGGCCTTCGAGCAGCACCGCATTCTAGGGATGGTAATTAACTTTTGCAGCCAGGCACTGCATGAACACCTATGTATGGCTCTGTCTAGATCATGGTGACATATTACCAACAAGGGCATCTGCTTCTTTACTCCATAAATCAGATGCTGTTTATAATAACCCAGCTAGAGCTAAAGCACNTTACCACAGAGCCACTGTCCCCTTGCAAAGCCATTATTTCATGTGGACTTGATGAACTAGCCATCATTCAGAGGCAAAAAAGGAATTGATGGGGCTTTATTACAGGGAACNGGCAGTGTGTTCCCTTCTTATTGCATGCTGGCTTTCCTACCCAGCTTGTGCTACCAGAAGGAGTCTGTTGCTCCTCATTTGTAATTGTGCCAAAGCTTTTGGTGTCAAAGGCTTTAAGTCCCATGGATAGAAATCCCCTGTTCCGAGTCCAGCATGATTTTTAAGGAGCATTTTGAGAAAGAAGCTCCTCTTGAGTGCAATGTAATTTTTATCCCACATGGAAAACCCAACTAGAAATGATGCAGGTTTGTGGGTGACTTTGTTTGCCAGTGCAAGCCAGGTCAAAAGAAGCCAGCTGCAGGGCCAGCAAGATGGCCCAGAGGACAAAGGTGCTGGATGAAAGGCTGACAAGCTGAGTTCGATCCCTGGGATCCACAGGGTAGAAGGACAGAACTGACCGCCTCCCACCCCAGTTGTCCTCTGACCCCCCTCCCCCGATGCAAGCTATAGCATCTGTATGTGTGTGTGCACTTGTGTATGGGGGCAGACACACACACACAAAAAAAAAAAAACAAAAAAAAAAACAATGAAATGGTTTTTAAGAAGACAGAGAAGCTGCAATGACTCCATCTTGAGTACAGAGAGACAGAGATGATGGTGAATGTGGACCAGGAGGAAGGATACAGCTGAGCCTGACCCCTTGTGGACCCAGNCCCTAACAGAGAACTTGGTAACCCCTCCTCTGGAAGGAAGGAGTCTCCTCAGGCTACTACAGTTGAGCTTTTCTGAGGACCAAAGGTGCAAACAAACCTTCCACCCTCTGTTACTCACGTGGCTGGCAGATGCAGGCAACTGGGAACAGAGTGGAGAGAGCAGAGGACAGAAAAAACAGCTCGGATGTGGGCAGTGTCTGTAGCTTCTGTCTACTGTCCCCACCTTTCAACCCACTTCAGCGTTTCACAGTCAATCTTTAACAGAGAAGATAAGCTTAAAAAATAGGACAGAAGGACTGGAGCGATGGCTTAGTGTTAAAGAACACTGGTTTCTCTCCCAGAGGACCAGAGTTCAATTCCCAGCACCAACANGGCAGCTCATTTTGTCTGTAATTTCAGCCCCAAGGAATCCAACGCCCTTGTCTAGCTTGCATGCAGGCGGTGCACAGACATACATGCAGACAAAATACCCACACACATAAAAATTAAGTGAAAAAATAATTTAAAACTTAAAAAGTTGAGTTCTCATAGTGACATTAAGGTCAGGAGGCCTTTGGTTATGGGACCACTCTGCCACTGCATGACATTTAGCAGCATCCTTGTTCCCCAGCGAAGAATCACTAAGGTGGGATGATTTATTCCCAGAGCATTAAGAGCAGAGAGCCCTGCCCCCACACACCTGCAGGAGTCTTGTGCCCTACCCTACTTCATCTCCCTTCTCCACAAAGGATGTACCACAGACATAAAACTTATGCCTGATGTACAAACACCAAGGTGACTAGAAAAGCAGTGTTTGTGGTGGGCTTCAGGAAGGAAAAGGGCAGCTGTATGAGATGTGCAGACAGAATAAAGAGAAGACGGGACAGAGGCTGAGCCTTGTGGGGGACTCTGTAGATGGGTTGCGTAGGGCATGGGAGAGAAGGCATAGGCCCCAGGGAGCCACTGGGGTTTGAATTTGACACAAAAATCAGGCTCAGAGGGCTGATCAGGGCTGGGCCCCACCCACAAAGAGATGGAAAGAAACCCTCCCTAACAGGACTCAACCGAACAGTGGGGGTCCCCTGACAGGAAGGGGGGTCCTCCCCTGGTCCCCACAGGCACTTCTGACACCTGGCCTGCACAAAAGCTGTCACAATAGGTCAGGCCTGACCACAAAGAGGTGGTCCTAGGGACACAAAGCCAGTTGGAATTAAGAGAACAGGGACAGCTGCAGGCCCCCCCATGGAGCGAGCCCAGGCTAGGCTCTAAGTCCTGGACTTAGAAGTTGTGGTAACAATTTCTCCTGAAGATGGTTAATTACCACACAGGCCATTGTCCTCACTCAGCCAAGTGGAAAATCGCTCAGAGCTTTGACACTCCCACNCCCCAGGAAACCTGGCTCTGGAGACAACCAGAACCTGCAAGCTGCAAGTCACTGGTTATTCTTATTCTATACAGTGTGACTCTGTGGTCACATGGCTGCCCCACCGCCTACCTGTGAGAATATCAACAGCACCTGTGTGGAGGAGGGCGTGCCCAGGCTCCAACTTGGAAGCTCTGGTGGGCTGTTAGCAGAGTCACACGGGAGGAGGTGGTCTGTCACGAGGAACAAGGTTGCACAGATATAGAAAGAAATTGCTGGCTGTCCCCAGGGGCTGTGAGATAGTACCCCTCTGTGAGATAGCGCTCCTCTCTGCTTTCCNAGAGTTCAGCACACAGATCTTTTATTTAGTGGTGGGGAAGAGCTTGCCAAGTGGTTCCCATTTTCCCCCAGGAACACTGAGCAGTGAGTGGCTGCCTCTAAGCTCAAGGCTCCTGTCGCTTCTCAGAAAGATAAAAACGAAAGAAGCGAACTCAAAACTGGGCAGAGGGAACAGAGCAGCGCAAAACACAGCAGGCGGTCCTGCCTTGCTAATGGGCTTCTGAACTGTATAACTCCNCCCCATCCCCACCGCGCCTCCAAACCCAGATGGCTAAAATGATTCAGATTCATATAGGTAGGCCATGTGTGTAATCCCAGAGCTCAGGTGGCTGAAGCAGGCCTGCCTGGGTCACTTAGAAATAATCTATCTTAAAAAGATTTTTTTTTAAAAATCAGTATGAGAATGGCTGGGTTAGTAAGTTCTCGATTTTTGTTTGTTCCTTGCTTGTTTTTTTTATTTTTTAAATTTCTATCACCATTATTTTAGAGCGCCGAGGAAAAGAAACTGCAAGTTCCATTACTTAGTCTCTACGGGTGCAGGTGTAGCTCAGAGGCTACAATTGGGGCCTCTCTAGGATGCAGTGGAGGCAGACTATCAGCAGAGGGCGCTTCAGGCCCAGCCAGGGAGCCAGGCCACCAGCTGGAGAAAAGATACCAGTTTGGGAGACCCAGGCACACTGGACCAGGGTGGTCAGAAAGCCCTTGGCCTGAGCCCGGCTTGCCCAACCCCCCAGGAGCCACCTGTTAACAGCTGGTGGAACGTGCTGGCGATGCCCACAGAGAGCAACCAGAAGNAGCAAGCACAGGCTGGCAAGTGGGCAGCCCTTTCCCTATCAGTACATCCAAGCCGTTCCCAAGCCTGTCAAGGTTGATAGGGTGTGTAAGAGGCCTCAGGAAGCCCCCACCTTTTTTTCCCCCGATCAGGCTGCCCCTTGGCAATTCAGAATAAAATCACATATTGAATAAGTAGGGGTAAGTAGCCTTAGCCTGGCCTCTTCAGGCAGTTCTGTGCTGGGCTTCAGGGGCAGGAGCTATTTGCCACGCTGACAGTGGCAGGTGAGGGCAAGGCTGAGGTTTTCATCAGTACTCGGACTCTGAGTCTCAACCAGTGGGTCATGACCCCTTTGGGGGTCGTATATCAGATATTTACATTACGATTCATAACAGTAGCAAAATTACAGTTATGAAGTAGCAACAAAAATAATTTTATGGTTAGGGGTCACCACAACATGAGGAACTGTACTAAAGGGTCACAGCAGTATGAAGGTCGAAAACCACTGGTTCGGAGTCTTCCAGAGGCTGAGAGCCTGNGGGATGTGACAGCCGGACTGTGGCAGGGAGCCTGTGGCTTCTCCTGCCCTGAGATCTAGTGACGAAGCACCTGAGAACATAAAGGACAGGAATATGTTNTGACGGTCGCCATGTAGGAGGGCACCTGCCCATCTCTACAGCATACAGACAAGCAGCCCTATCACTCCAGCTCAGTGCACTGAGGCCATGCGCCTGNGTGCAGTCTTACTGATGTATTCCATCANTGAGGGCTGCCTTCTGCAGNACAAACAGGCACAAAGCAACATGTCTGGCACATTCTCCCCTAGAACAAGCTGGGGTTGCATCCTCCTTGGTAGATGCGGGGAACACAGGCAGAGCCTCTCTCTCTTCACTCAGGTCAGCTGGATACCCATTCACACAAGGCAACGCTGGGTCCTCAGCCATCTTCCAAACCCAAGTCACTTCCTCCAGGCCCTGACTGCCTACACTCACAACCAACCCAGCTATGACTTTGTCAGCCCAAAAGTCATTGTCGAGNACAAAATGGCTCCTTCTCATCCCACCTTCTGCCCACCACGGCATAAGGCGAGGCTTACTGAGGCTGTATCTTTTCTGACTAAAACAATATTATATAAAANTATCATCATTTATTTGCCAGTTATAAAATGGTCTATGGCCCATGAACAATGAAAGCTGAGCTGAGGAGCACCAGCGAACAGGCCGGACCAGGAATCCAGTATTCTCCCCTTCTCTGCTAAAGATCAGAAGAGCTCTTGTGGCAGCCTGGGGGCTCTATTCAGAGGCATCCTGCAGCCTAGTACTGCACCTGGTACAGGGAANGCAACCCTGGTGTCTAATNGGAGGCATGTGGGCATTGGGGTGGCTGGCATTTAGCCTGTGTGCATCTCTTCTGTTACCTCTGGCTCTGTAGAGATGGAGCCTACTCTTCAACTTGCCCAGGGCTAATGCTGCCTGGGGCCTAGAAATCTCTTCAGCATGAANAANCCTCNCCACCTGCCTCTTGCCCTTCTTGCAGGCCATCCAAAGCCTTTCCATAAATCCAGGCTGTTAGCGCACTTACAGGCAAGTGAAGGCCAGGCTGAGTGAAAATGTCTGCTGTTCTCACTCTTTCTTTTTCATTTCTGTCTTACAGTCCCTGCTTCCTTGCCAGGTACAAGGTGAAGTACAATATGGTGACAGGCTCCCTAAGCCCCCTCTTAACCCATCAACACCCTAGGGTCCTGTTCTGGAGGGAAGTGGCCTGTATAAGGTCTCAGACTAAAACAGCCTGCCCTCCCAGACAGGAAGACCACCCGCTTCAGCACAAAGACATCTCGTTTAGAATGCTGGACAGCAATCTGCCTGCAGCCATTTCCTGGGACTCTTAGTCACAGCATTTGGAATGTGGCCAGGGNCTCCCTACTCTGGACCTGGGAAAGCATCTACATCTTCCCTTGTGTTTCTTCCTCTGCTTCTTCTGGCTGATATCCTCCTCCTTTACCCTGGCCCAGTTCACACTGGTCACCCTTCTCTCCACACCGATGCCTGTTTGCACAGAGACACTGAGGCCTACAGCACCCCTCTCCCCACAAGTATGTATCTCTAACTCCTGTGTAACAGGAGAAGGTCATGGCCTTTTCTGTCTTCTCTCCAGTCCTGGCAACCCCCACCCCCACCCCCTTGGACAACAGAAGGAACATGCCTGGTACTCTAGTGGCGATCCCACCGCACTGGCAGACCCCCAAGCTNCACGGGGGAAGAGCTGGAGGGGTGAAGAAAGAGGGAGAAAATCGGGGTGTAGTGGCACAGACCAGCAATCCCAACGTTCAGGAGACTGAGGCAGGAGGATCACGTGTTTGGGGCCAGCCTGGGATATATAGCAAGGCTCTGCAGGAAGCAGCAGAAAAAGGCAACATAGTAAAACCNGGGCAAGTCACGCAGGGCTGGGCTCTCTGAGCTCTGAACATGTGCAACTCATTGGAAAATATGAAAACACTCACCAATTGGGCTGTACACGCACGCAAACGCCTTCCAGTGATTGACAGTGGGGAGTTTCCTCTGGAGGTCAGAAGAGCCCATGCAGGCAGCAGGAGCTACCATGGTTTGTAATCCATGCACCCTACCCTGAGTTAGGAGTTTTCCTCTGTGTGGGCACTTAACCCTCTGTGACCCCATGTGCTATAAGTGTTGTAGCTATTTTGCCAATGAGGAAATGGATTAATTGGTTAGGGTGAAAATTTGACTTACAACTTAAAAAAATATTTTTTATTACAGTACCACACACACATATGTGCACATGTACCCATTCACCATGGCACATCTGGATTCAGAGGACGACTGTGGGTTCCACAATGTGGGTTCCAGGGATCAAACTGAGGTCATCAGGGTTGGCAGCAAGCACCTTCACTTGCTGCTTCTTACATCCATTCCTTTAGTCTCTCCCCAGCAGCCAGCTTCTGGGTGTGGCCCCATTCTCCTAAGAGGGGACCAGAGTCATACAACCACTGGTTAAAGTTTGGCTGCTGTGCTCAGCCTCAGAGGCCACTGCCACGTGAGGTCTATCTACCCCAGCCTGTACACACACAGACTCTGGCCCCTCTGCTTTGGCCTGGCTGGGCCCAGCTGCAAAGGAAGCTTCTTTCTCCAGGACTTCTCCTGGGAGATGGTGAACTTCATCCCTGCAGGCCAAGGTTGCCTTGTTTATTTCATCCATTTAGAGAGGACTGATGAGGGTCAGTGCTATTCGGGGTTTGTTTTCTAGAGGCTGGAGGCCAAGGCGCTGTGCTGGACTGGAACACAGAGGCCTTGGCGTACCTGCCAGGAACAATATGCTCATGCACTGTTCCGTGTTTGCTCTTCTGAGCTCCTAAATTCAGGCCGTGAGCTCTGGGCAGGCTGCTAACCGAACCAGCCTTTCTGTCCACACCAATTCTCCTTTCCTTAATAGATTTAGAGAGGAGAGGTGAAGAAAAAAAAAAAAGAGTGGTTTGGGCTCAGGAAATCCCAGCTTGTGGAAGCAATGGGTTAACCTGAGGTCGCTATATAGATCCCAGCTGTGGCAGGGTGTGCGCTGCATTCCAGCTGCGGCTTGCACGCTAGGGGCTGCAGTGGCAAACATCTTGAGCTGTTTAATTTTTGTTCCCGCTTCCCCATGGGCCTCTGCTAAAGTTTCAACTCCTCACCTTGGGTTGGATGGACTGGTATCAAGTTACTTTCCCAAGAAGCAAGGAGAACGCTTCCTGTAAAGAAGGTGTAGGGCAGATGGCTGGGGTTTGACAGAGAACAACTTTCCACTCCTACTTGCCCCTGGCTCTCACTCAATGGATTCCAGCTGTGCAGCCTNTGGCCTAGGATTGTCCCCTGCCCTCTGTGGGAGAATGCCTCTCCTCTGCACACCCAGGCATTTGGGAAACATGCACAAAGAACAGGTGGGTTGGGGCCAGATGTGAAAAATCTGACTTCAGGCCAGGGGGCCCAGGCAAGCCTTGAGAGCCTATGGGGCAGCCTTAGTGCATCACAGAAGGCAGACATTGCCAGAGCAAGCATCTCCTCAGAAGAAGAGAACCCAGGAGCAGAAGATTAGCTCTGGCCTGAGACTTCAAGGAGGTTGTGGCTAACTCCTCATCCCCCTGGGCCAGAACTAGCATCAAGATTCTGAACCTAAGAAGTGAGTCAGGGTTACCACTGTTCTTCCTCCCAGTCTTGCTTTCCTCTTCAGTCAAGAAGTTAGGGCTAGGAGATAGCTCTATAGGTAAAGTGCTTGCCTTTCAAGTATAAAAGCCTCCGTTCAGTTCTTAGCAGCCACATAAAAGTAAACTGAGGGTGGTAGGGTGTGTTTGGGAGGTGGGGACAGGAAGATCCCTGGGCCTCACGGGCCAGCCAGCCTGGCCAAGTCAGGGAGTTCCAGGTCAGTAAGAGCTATTGTCTCAAAGTGGGTGATGCCTTCTGAGAAACAATAAATAAAGTTGTTGGCTTACACACATACACACACACACACACACACACACACACACACACACACAGTTGGAGCGGATGGTCTGCAGCATCCTTGTCTAGTCAGGCCCTTGAAAGATTTCAAAGCTGGCTGTGACCAGCTACCTGCAGAAGGCATTAACTTTCCTGGGAAATTCTTGATTTGCTCTCTTCCCCCAAATGAAGGAGCTGAATGTCAACGGGAGATGGCCAGGAGCACTGCTTCCTTTAACCCCATGAGTAAGCCCGCTCGTGTGTGTGTGTGTGTGTGTGTGTGTGTGTGTGTGTGTGTGTGTGTGTGTGTGTTCAGAATGGGTGGACTTGTGTTCAGATTGTTTCTACCTAAATCCTCCTAATGGTCCAGCTCAGCCTCAACAAAGCACACGTTTCCATCGTTTGTCCACAGAAACTGTTGACTGGAGCCCTGCAATGATTGCTCTTACAAATGAATAATCACAACCAAATCTCTCTGAAGTCTCAGTCAGTCACTCATGGGCCGTAATGTAGCATGAAAGGAGTTTCCACCAGAACACAGAGGCCCAAGCCGTTCCAGAACCACTGACAGACAGCCATAAACTGGAGATGTCCCACTTGCTGCTGACCTCTCCCAAGTTAACACCATGTCAAACCTACCCTTTGCTCAGGCCCTGGTTTGAAACAGTACTGGGTTGGGGGCCTTCTATCCTTTGGCCTTCGAGAGAACCCCTAGTCTTTTCAGACTACCACACTTCTGCCGACTTGGTGTATGTGAAAAATTTATTTTCATTCTTAAATTAAGTTTCATGGGGGCCTGGAGGGATGGCTCAGTAGTTAAGAGTGCTGGCTGCTTTTTCAGCGGACCCANGTTTGATTCCCAGCACCTACAGGGCTACTCATAGAGACAGTAATTCCAGTTCCAAGGGGTATGATGCCCTCTTCTGGTTTCTGTAAGAACTGCATGTATATGCTGTGCAGATATACTTACNGGCAAAACACCCATAAAACAATAAAATGACTTAAAAATCACATCTATTTATTTATTTTGTGTTGGGGAGGAGTAGGAATGTGCACATGACACAGTTCACATGTAAAGGTCAGAGGGCAACTTGTGGAACTCAGATCTCTTCTTCCACCACGTGGGTCCCAGGGATTGAACCCAGAACGTCCAACTTGGCAAAGCAATTGCCTCAACCCACTGAGCCGTCTCTCNAGCCCTTGAGAGTTTTAGAGTACCAGTGAACAATCATAAGTACAGTCTTGTACCAAGCACTGTTGAAATCATTNATCCATATACTTATCCAGTGTACTCTTCAGATTGCTTGCCCAACAACGATCCAGCCATGCCTCTGTACCAATGCACAAAGCTAAGGTCCTCTGCAGTTCACACTCTAGCTGGGAAGCCANGGCTGGCATGGAGTGGATTGCCAACAAGCAACTTCAGGAGACAGGGGCCCTGGCTGGCTCTCTGGCTGAGGGAGGATTCAGAGCCCCAACAGGGAGATAGCCAGTTGGATGGCTACTGAGATCATCAGAAATGAAGCATTCATGTAGAACAGGAGAAGAGGCAGGGGACNAGGTGGGGCCTAGCACAGAAGGCAACATTCAAGGATTCTGGGGTGAGGAGGCCATTTACAATAGAACTGAGAAGTGGAGAGAGTGGAGGAAGCTCTGAGTGAGTGAAGTTCTGAGTGAATGTGTGTTGCTGACGTAGGTACAGCCATGTTAAGGACACCATAGCTTCAGGCTCAGATAGCAAAGTGCGAGTATTAACAGTGTGTGCCGATAATGGCCACCATAGATATCCATCTTGGATATTTGGCCTGATGTTCTCCCACGGAGACTTCTCCTACTGAGATTAGTAAATCTGTCTCCTTGGTCCAGCTGTATGTCATACACGCTGACTCCCTGTTTATCTGTGTGCAGTAACCCTGCCTCCTTGTCCAGCTGTTCTGTTCAACTCTATGTCACACACACAATGAGCTTCCAGGATGCTGAGGTTTCCCCATCAGAGACCCCAGTCCACCCGATCACAGCTTTCCTCTGTGTCTGTCTGTGTTGTCTTTTCTTCATTTCCTCACCACTGGAGTCAGAGCAAGGTCCATGGAGCCAAGCAGAACACAGCAGGAAAGCTTACAGGAAATCATTAGCTTGGCTCTTCAAGGCATGGGTGGAAACCCCAGGCCTCAACTCTTGAGAAAGTAACCATGGCCACAGCTGGGAAGCGGTCAGAGGCTGTGATAGGACCTGCTGGTGGGGCGTCAGCANCAGTGCCTGGGACTGTCCCCACAGGGTCACTCATCTGCCCATTTTGAGGGCCTGGCTCCCAGTGCGCCCCACAATTCTGTGAGCTACCTCTCATCTTCCCATAGANTTCCTCCTCTGCTCACTGTGAACAGAGGTAGCTTGAAATCTGATCCTGGTACAGAAAGTGGGTATACCATTAAACACTACAAACACTTACCTTTGAAANGGAGGATATAACAACTGGTCCCTCCCCATCATGGGGACAAGACATAGGGACCTCATGCCAGTCACCAGCCTTTGTGAGTAACTTCCATCTCCAGGGCTGGGCATGGAACAGGCCAATGGCCATACTGCATATCTTCTGTGGGTTCAGTACTGCATGCCTTTTGGTGAATAAAAACACTGCTGGGGATGCCCCCTTTAAACTGCCAAATACCTCAAGGTGTAAAATGAAATATACATAGGAAATTGGAGAAAATTACGAGTCTCCATGTGACTGAATACAAGGTGCCAGATTGTAGGTTTCTAGCCTGGGGAATAAATTCTCAGAACTCTTTCTTTCTGTATAGATTTTTATGAGGAAGGGATTGCTGACGTATCAACCTTTAGGTCATGGATCTTAAGAAAACTAGAATTCATTTAGTCAGAAAACAATTGACTCCATCTGGCTATATTTTATATATCTTATGAGCCACCTTGACTGCTTTTTGGAGGCTGGTGAGTGTAATTCTTTGTGTATTTGTCACTTATCCGCAAACTGTAGAGACAGCACAGGGCTGAGGTAGTTGAGAACAGGATGACAGATGTGNGCAAAGACATTGTCCCCAAAGAGTGCAATGGTTGGACTCCCCCACCCCACACTCTTATGTTAAAATTNAAATTTCCAGGGTGATTGAATTAGCAGATGGGACATTTGGGAGATGGCTCTGAATGTTTGGACCTAACACAACCCCTAACGGTCCCCAGGTCCCCAGCATGCTGCTTTTGGTGGAGCTTCAGAGAGGTGGGACCTAAAAGTGATTTTTAAGTCATGGGGGTGGGGCTCCCAAAAGGGGGTGTTCAGTTCTTTCTATTTTCTGTTCCTTGGCCATGAGGTGAGCAGTTTCACCCCATCATATGTTCCAGCCATGGTGTGTTCCTGACAGTGTGCATCACAGACTGGTGTGTTCCTGACAGTGTGCATCACAGACTGGTGTGTTCCTGACAGTGCGCATCACAGACTGGAGCCTCCCAACTTCAAGGCAGAGTCAATATTTTCCCTAAGTTGATTCCTGCAGGTGTTCATTTTGATGACAAAGGCCAACACAGGTGACAATCATTCCAGAAATGTGACACCCTTGTAAAAGAGACCCCAGAAAGGAAACTAGGTGAGAAGATGGCAGCCATCTCTACAACTCAGGGACTGGCTCTTTGCAGGACAGTAAATCTGCCAGGACCTTTGTCAGGACTTCCCAGGCTCCATGACTGTGAGAAATAAATTGCTCTTGCATATAAGTAACCCTGGCAGATGCTGGCAGGTGGCCAGGATGATAAACTAGTAACACAGCAGAAGGAGCAATGCTGGGGAGAGGATTGATGTGATGCCATAGACTTGATAAGATGCTAACAGGACCACTTGAACCACCTGGCCTGGGAGGCAGCTCTGCCAGTGGAGTGTTCACCTTATAAGCATACAGATCTAAGTTTAGTTCCCAGAATCCACACTAAAAAGATAAAAATAAAAAAGGAANCCAGCCTTACTAGCACAGGATTGTCCCAGTGCTGGGGAGGCAGAGACAGGAGGATTCCTGGGGCTCTCTGGTCAGTGACCCTTGCCTGTCTCAAAAACAAAATAAGATTGTCTACTGCCTAAGAAGCCATGCTGATGACAGTAGACTCTTATTGACCCTAAGGTCTTCCTGTCATGCACACAGTTGACATGGAAGGACTTTGGTTCAGGTACCTGCTGCCTTCTAAGGGCTGTGTAACCTCATTAATATAGAGACAATAGACAAAGGACTCTGTAGCACTGGGACCCTATGTTCCTGGGACTGTACAGAGCTAATGTCTGCAGAGTTTGAGACCATAATAGTCCTGTCATCACAGGTCTTCGTATGCTGCCCAGAGAGCTGANGGAAAGACTCCTACATGACCCTCTGGCTCTGTAGGCATCAGGCAAGGCATTGGGATTTGAGCTCCAGAAGGGTGGCTGGGCGGCTTCTGTAGCTGCTATAAATAACGGACCCAGAGCCAGGAAAGCTGGGAATTTTTCTACCCTGACCAAACCAACACCTGTAGAATCTCTGCCTTGTTTTCCAGAGCACCTCACCCATTCGAATCAAGCTCCTACCAGCTCTGCAGCACATTGACAGGGAGCAGNGTGCACAAGGTGAGTATGAGATCTTAAAATGGAGCTACAGTTGGAAATGCCTTCAAAGTGAGGCCATGGCTTTGGGCTCTGTGTGACCCTCACATTAAGACATTCCAAGCGTTTCATTATTTTTTTTCCAGTGACTTTTCTTTCCTTGTAATTAGAGATGAGGAGAACTCATCCCNAGGGTGACACGGCTTTTTCTGTGCCATCTGTGGGTGTCATTGAGCTGCCAGCCAACACAAACCTAGTCTGGGTTGTTTGATTTGGCTGACTANCCAGGGGTGGTATCCTGCTAGATCAAGGCATCCTGGGGAACCATGAGCACCTGAATATATCCTAGGAAAGAAAGAGTTCTGGAAATGTGGTTTCCAGTTCACTTAGACCTTTCTCAGATTCAGCAATCCTTAGCAAAGGGTTTTTCCAGGAGTCCAAAAAGCCTACAGGAGATTTTACTTTGTTTCTTAATGGTTACTAAGGAAAAGAAACATAAACCAACCTGAGTGAAAGCAGACTCTCGTGTCTTCTGATATACATGTGCACACACTCACACAATGCACACACACATATGCACACACAAACATATATATATATATATATATACAGACACATACACACATACACAAGCACACATATACATGCACAGGCACACACAGACACATGCACATATACTCACACAAACACATACACATATACACACACAAAAANATGNACATATACACANATATACACAGACACATACACATGCACACATACATACATACAAACACAAACTGTACAGTGATNTGACCACAGAGTTTTCTGGAAGCCATAGTGTGCTCAGCCAAGGGCAAAGCTTGGGTCACCAAATTGGTGGACACTTTGCCCTCCACTCATTGCCCATGCCTGCTCCTCAGTGAATGAACTTTCCCACAAATTAAGGTTTTGGCATTAAATACATAGATCCTATTGGGCAGTTGCAAATTCACTGTTCAGTGTTACATACATGACTATGGGTTTTGGGAAGCTGTTCCAAGGCTGTTCAGCATCTCCNNATACGGGGTAACCTAGGAAGCCATCACTCAACTCTCTCCATCACTTTTAGATCTTTGCTCATGAGCCAGGGACAACATGGGTAAGGAACTCATTGAAAACTTTTAAAAGACTCCTTTAAAATAAGATTTATTTATTTTTATTATGTATACAATGTTCTGTCTGCATATATGCCTGCAGGCCAGAAGAGAGCACAAGATCTCATTATAGATAGTTGTAAGCCACCACATGGTTGCTGGGAATTGAATTCAAGACCTCTGGAAGAGCAGCCAGTGCTCTTCACCACTGAGCCATCTCTCCAGCCTGAAAATAAATATTCTTGATAGTTATTGTCAGTACTTTTTTTTTCTTAAGACAAGATCTCCTATAGCCCAGTCTANCATGAACTCTCTATGTAGCTGAGGAGAACCATAAATTCCCTATCCTCTTGCCTCTACCTCCTGAGTCTTGAGGTGACAGACTCTGCCTTTTTAAGTCTTTTCTGAAATGCTGCTGGGAAGGACCAAGCTGTATCCTTTCTGTTGGTGCACAAAATGTGTGATGTGCTTCCCTGCTTCTGCTCCACAAAGAGAGGAGAGGCATCTTCTTCCTAGAGACCTGCCTTTTGCCCTTGCTTCAGATAGAACACACTTTCTGCCTGAAGCANTGTTACAGGGACCCAGAAACCCTTGGAGGAAGCCATGGTTCCAGAGCCCACANGGGTCCAGGTGCAGTCTCGCTCTGCTCCAGCCCTGGGAGACAACACTGTTGGACACCGAAAAGCAAGAGAGAGTGGTCCAAGNTCCCCAGAGGCCATCCTGGTTTGTGAGAACAACAAGGGCTCTGTGTTTAGAGGGTCCTGAACAACAGCTACCCAGNGTTATCAATACCCCTCCCATAATATGAGTTCACTCCTCATTTTAAGCAAAAATACTTGTTTTTGATGTTAGCCCTTCTCCCTGGTCTTCCTCCACCAGCTAGGATGGCTGCTTTAGGAAAACAATGCACAATGTTGCCTCCTGGATGCACTAGATTTTATCTTACCCTCTCTATAGTTCTACTTGGCCCCTGCGTCTTTATTAACGANAGGAAACTCCCTAGTGCTGATATCTACCCCTGTAGACTGGGTTCTCAGAAACACAGGCTTGGCTCTGCCTGGAACGTCACTTGGAAAAAACCTGAAATTTCTATAGAAAGACATTTGCTCACTTAGGAAAAAGTTATGAAGAGAAAGTAAAAACCAGACTGTGGGCCAGCTC
>LZPO01044578.1:28350-53486 GCA_001675575.1 Neotoma lepida | reverse complement strand
GATAGATAGATAGATAGATAGATAGATAGATAGATAGATAGATAGAAAGGTAGATAGATAGATGGATAGATATAGATAGGTAGATAGACCATAACCAGAGCTGTGTTAACTCCAGCTCTCTGACACATATGGATGTCTTGACAGTCCATGGTACAGATCCTGCTGGTCCACAANGGGCCCACCTTGCTATTAATAACTGCACTTGGTGAGCAGTGACAGTCATCCTAATGTTTNCTGTCATATTTCCTGTAAGACTATGGACAAGCTGAAGTACACTGACATTAGGAAGGAACACTGTGTTTGGTGGACCAGCAAATAAGCTGCTTANATGTTGGCAGTAGTGTCACACCTCTGCTCTTGGGAGTACCATTCCTCTAGTGACCGTGGGTCTTGGAAGGCTGCTAAGTCTCAGTAGCAGGTCCACATTGTATAGCATGTGTCCTGTGACACTTGAGGACTTAGGCCTAGCAGACTGGATGCTACTGAAGATTNTGAGGTACAGGTAAGGGGGAGCTATTTGTAGCATCAGGAAAGTTCTCATAGGCAAGTCCAGGCTTCATCTTATTCCAATCTGTCTTTATTTCCTTCATTCCCAGAACTCACCCTCTCACCTCCCCACCTTCACCGGAACCCACCATCTCACCTCCTTACCATCACCAGAACCCACCATCTCACCTCCTTACAATCACCAGAGCCCACCATCTCACCTCCTTACCATCACCAGAACCCACCATCTCACCTCCCCACCCTCACCAGAGCCCATCATCTCACCTCCTTACCCTTACCAGAGCCCACCATCTCACCTCCTTACCCTCACCAGAGCCCACCATCTCACCTCCTCACCTTCACCGGAACCCACCATCTCACCTCCTTATCATCACCAGAACCTACCATCTCACCTCCTTATTATCACCAGAGCCCACCATCTCACCTCCTTATTATCACCAGAAACCACCATCTCACCTCCTTACCATCACCAGAACCCAGCATCTCACCTCCCCACCTCCCTGCCCCTACCAGACTCCACCATTGCAGCTCTGCCTCCAATTATTGGTACTGAGCTTGCTTGCTCTTTTCCTTCCTTCCTTCCTTCCTTCCTTCCTTCCTTCCTTCCTTCCTTCCTTCCTTCCTTCCTTCCTTTTCTGTCTAACTAAATGTGGGCTGGCCTCAGTATCACTGTGTAGCCTACAGTGAGTGGTCTTACACTAATGATCCTCTTGCCTCAGCTTCCCAGGGGCTCGGATTACAGGCTTGGTAACTGTACCCAGCCTTGGTCAATCATTTGAACAAAGCCATCAATGGACTATAAACTTAGTCCNTGTCCACAGGACAAGCCCCAAGTCTCTGTGGGGGCCCAGTAGAGCTGGTGTCTCTGATCTGGTTCTGAAGACTATTGGGTCACCCAAACCCCCCAAATAGCAATACCATTGACAATGTCCTAAATGACAGGTAAACAGGATTGCTACTTAAAGTCAACATTCCTCAGAAACCTTGGAAANTGGGTTTCTGTTTGTCAAGAAAAAACATTACTTCCCTTATCTGCCCCAACCCCAACTACCGGAAAGGACAAACAAACCTCCAACAGATCAAAGCTAACCCTGGCTACCTCATCGATCTCCCACCATAACATAGTACCATACAACTGGCAAGGCTCCTGCCATTTTGCTNCTCTGCCTACNGCCTTGGCAATTTGGATAAACTTTTCCTTTTCCACCAGCCCAGTGGCCTAGTTTGGTGGTTTCACTGCACCCTCACTTACAAAGACTAGGGGACCATTTCATGGCTAGCATTGATTGGATAGTCTGACAAGTGGAGGAGGCAGCACAAGGCATGGAGGGTTCCGGACCATCATCCAAAGACATCAGAAATGCTGTTGCTTAGAGGGAGTCCTCATGTCCTTGGATGCTTCAGGCAAGAGGATAGCCAAACCTCACGCAGTCGGGAGATCCAGGGAGAGCTTTCCGAACAGACTATGAGCCGCCTCAAACCTGAGCTATTCTGGCCACAGCTGCCTTTTCTGGTACTGATGATCATATAGTGAAAGCAGATGCCAATCTCACGGAAGGAAGCCAACCAGAGGCTGCTCCTGAGCTCACAGTGCAGACGACAGAGAGGGCTAAGCCAACTGAAACAGCATCCTGGGAGCTCCATCTAACCTTGTTGAGGGTGGGTACCCAGTGGATGGATGGGCACCTGTGACTTCCTGTTCACTCATGGAGAACNTGGCTCTTGACTTTTGTTTTCATTTCTACTTNGTATTATTAGTGTTNTTATTAAGGTTCCAGGTAAGNTAAGCTCCATATCCTGCCAGGCAGGGCTGAAGGAAGGGAACGTGGGTTAGGTTTTGGGGTGTGCTTGCTCACTCCTTGCTCTCCTGGCCATCAGCCCAATTGAGAAACCACATACAGGGCCTCAGTCAAAGCCTGGGACAGGTGGAGGGAGGTGAGTGGCATTTCTTTAAGGTTTCAGTGGAACGACTGCCAAATATTCTGATAGCGCAGAGCAAAGACTACACTGCACACCACCTCTCTTACTGTGGCTTTCCAAGAACTATTTATTGCACAAGAACCAGCGTGTGTTTGGCATTTTCATTCCCAGCATTGTGATGGCATGCAGATGATTTGGGAATTTCCTCTCCTAGCTAGTAGAGGATGGTAGGAGAGACACAGACACTAGGATCTCACTGAAGTAACCGAGTCAGGCTGTGCTTATGGGAGCCAGTTCAGAATGCTCTGCTCTCTGCTCCATTGGTGATATTGAGCAGGCATGCCCCTCCCTGGACAGAGAAGGACACAGATCTGTGACTCGCCTGGCAGTTCTCTGTATAGCCTCAGGGTCTAAGGTTTTTGCTAGGGGCTTAAAACATGGAGTCAGAACAGGGCTGGGTGTCTGCCCTCGGAGACCTCAGTCAACAGTACACGTGTCATGTCCTAGAAACTGGGACCACAAAGTGACTGGTTATATGTCCTTCAGAAATAAAGAGAAGGGGGTGCCCTAGACTCCCCTACAAGTTGAACATGCTCTAATAAGGACACCCTCCCCCTTCTCTTCCTCCTCTTCTTTTCTTCTTATTTTTCCCCTTAGGGGGCTGGAAGCCCACCCACAGGCAGCAGTTGGAGCGGGATTTCATGCTGGAGAACCACTAACCCAAATGCAGTCCTTCGCTCCTGTTTTCCTTCCTGTTCCCAGTCCATCATGCTGCTGCTGCTGGGGACATGGGGGTCTTTTCTTTTGTCATGAAGAAAATTTATTTGCTTATGCGTACACACTCTCTTTCTTTTTTTTCATACCAACCACAGTTCCCCCTCCCTCTCCTCCTCCCGCTCCCCCCCCACCCCATCCCCCTGTCCACTTCTCAGAGAGGGTAAGAAGTCAACAAAGCCTGATCTATCAAGTTGAGGTAGTACCAAGCCCCTCCCCCTGCACAAGGTTGAACAAGGTATCAAGGTAGGTACTTTTAAAGTAGAGACAAAGAACGTAAAGGATGTAGGGAGAAAGATGGGCTGTGGCAACAACAGATCTAAGACACCACAGTGAAGGCCTTCCTTCTGGCCAGGAATGAGGACCCGTGTAACAAGCCAGTTTCAGGGTGGCCATTTATCAAAGTCACTCATAGGACACCCTGACTCTATCTCTCAGTCCCTTTGGAAAGGGAACCAGGCACGAGGGCTACTTTGGGCAAGTGCCACTGGAGGCTGGAGGCAAAGGTGACTAAAGAATTTCATAAAAACACAGTTTCTTTTTCTGGACCTCAGGATATTTTAGAAGTATTCATCAGAGGCCAAGGTCAACGTACTCGTTTTAAATGTCTAATTCACAACTCGCTCATGGTAATCACTCGTCCAAAAAGAGGGTTTTCTTTGAAGCTTAAACATAAAAGTCTCCTCATTAANTGTTTGATTATGCCCCAAAGCAGCATGTCTCAGAGCTCTGAGTCCTCAGGAGCAACATAACTCCCTCTCACTCCACGGTGTGCCAAGTCATTCCACAGGTAGTCCAGTTGCATTGCTCCTTCTTTTAATATAGTGGTTATTGTATACCAGATGGCAGTCATTTCAATTTAAATAACTATTTTTTCCTGGAATGCGGAGAAATCAAACAGGGAAACCTGCAGCAAGGCTCACTCTAATTTCTCGAGTATAGACATTTAAACTATCTCAAGGGAAAACTTTTTCGGATATTGAATTAAAAAAATTATCACATTTTAATTTGTTGTGTGTGTTGGGGTGTGTGTATGCATACCATGGCATGCATACATGGCATGCATGAGTGTGGAGATCAGAGGACAACTTGTAGGAGCTGGTTCTCTCTTTCCATCATGTAGCTTCTAGGACTGGAACTCAGGTCATCAGACACCTTTATCTTGCTGAGTCATCTCACTGGCCCCAAATTATTTTTTAAGTAAGAAAAAAGGACACGGTGATTGAGNCAGGATGGTCTTGGAGGCTGAGTGGCAAGTGCACAGTAAGCTTTCTGGCTCTTTCCACAAAACCACCCTTAGGGGTACAGCCAGAAGCAATGCTGCTAGAGTATGCTGAGCTCTCTCAGCTTGGGTGCTGAGGGCTCAGCTTTCAGAGCAGGCTTTGAATGTGGTGTCTTAATGAAACTTCTGACGTCAGAAGGCTTCTTTANAAACAAGTGAACAATTGCTCTCGTCCCCATTCACACAACTGCCTGTGTTGTCTAACTGCCTAGCCCCCATGGTCTGTTGGGAGCTCTGCAGTCTCTTGGGAGCTATGCAGCCTGCAAAGCCCTGTCAGCATGAAGTGGCAATGATTATCCCCTTTCCAGGCATTTCTAAACCAAGTAACATGCTGATTCTCTAATTTGGGCCTAATAAAATCAATCACACCTGAAACCTAAGTGAAATCAAGTCTTCATGAAGGTGACTTTAGTGACCCTTGTGTTGCACGTAGTTACACTCTTCTTGTTCACTCACCATTGGTACCTGTATGAGGTCTAGCCTTTCGCCTTCTACCTATCCCTTCCTTTTCTTTCCTCTGTAGTATGACACTATTCCTGGGGAGATTCAAAGAAGCATCTATTCACCCTAGACAAGGAACTTACAACAGATCAAAGTAATGATACTACTGAAGTCCAACTTGGTGAACCAATGTTTGGTGTTACTTACAAGAGTATGGGTGGGAGGTCACTTACAAAAGCATAAATGACTACAGGGCAGCTGAATCACCAAAAGTCACTCTAGTATGGGTGATGGCTCAGGAAAGCTGTAACGCTGGAGCTTGTCACAAGCCTTGCATGTAGCTCTGCTGGTTTCAATCTCCTCAGCTGCTCTTACTTCTTTGGGGACAGAAGCACCTTGTGTATGTGGTCAGTTTCAGGGACTTCCTGAGACTTATGAGTTGTTTATTTCCCAAGTCTTAACAAACCTCTATTTAGCACTTCCTGAGTCTCAGTGAGCTCCCCTNCAGGATGGGGATGCTTCAACTCAGAGGAAATTGCTACACAACACCCATTCTTCCTCTTGCTCCCCTTTCATCCTTTCTTTTCTTCCTCATTCTCTTTCCTTTCCTTCCTTTCTTCCTCCATCCTTCCCCGTTTCTTCTCTCCCCTGCACCCATCCTTCCTTTCCTTGTTCCCTCCCCCTCCCTCTCTTCTTCCTCCCTCCCTTTCCTTCCTCTCCCTTTCCCTTCCTCCTCCCCTTCCTCCCTATATCCTTCTTTTCCTTTCNTCTTTCCTTTTCTTCCTTTAATGGTATGTGTTCATATTCCTTTGACTGGATGTGCAGCTTTAATTGCTGAAGTCATTCCTCTGTATCCATTGGATACTCGTTGGAGTTTACTGCTCAGAACCCACTGAACCCACAGAACTTGCTGTTGTGAGAAACACATAAACAGGGCACAGTTCCTTGCTTTGTGAAGTTTGAAGTCCTTATTTTCAAGATGGGAGGTAAAAAGAGATTTATTACCCCAACCTATCAAGAGCTGTTTCCAGTCTCCCTTAGAGAGCACAGGGAATTCTGGTGCTGCTGGTGAAGGTTCATGCCCAGCTTTCTGGGGGAAGACTTAATAGAACACATTAAAAACATGTTACAGATGCTCACTCAACAACTTCACACACAGACACATCACCTCCGAAAGCAACCAGAAATGTGCTCAAAGGTCAAGTGCAATGACATTAGAGATGGGGTTTGTAATGTTAAAACAAACAAAGAAACAGACAGACAGAAATGGCACGATTGTAGACTAGCATCTACTGGAAAAATAAAAATGATGTTTTTACCAAGTTTTTCCTGACACAGAAGCCTGGCTAGGCAAACTCACAGACCCAGAAGAACATAGGCAATCCACTCCACTTCGAACACACAGAAGTGAGTTCAGGCCATTTACACTTATCCCTTGACTTCTCCAATAATGATTGCTAATTTATTTG
The DNA here is from genome assembly GCA_001675575.1 of Neotoma lepida. NCBI lineage: Eukaryota > Metazoa > Chordata > Mammalia > Rodentia > Cricetidae > Neotoma > Neotoma lepida. The sequence goes on along the minus strand of LZPO01044578.1, from coordinate 47,093 downwards.
TTTGTGCAACATTGGAGCTTAACCCCAGGGCCTCATGCATGCAAGATAAGTGCTCTGTGGTTGAGCTACTTCCCCAGGCCTGAGTAAATTTTAAACTTTTAAATTGATTTTTCAGATTAACACACAGAGCCGTAGATTTCACTGTGGCACTTTCATAGATATGTGGCATTGGACTTCGCTCTAATTTATCCTTCTACATATTTCCTTTAAATGCTGAAAAACAAACCTGCTGGGGTACAGCTGAGGGCTAGAGCACATGCTTTGAGCTTAGCATGGGCAAGGCACTAGATTTGAGCTCCAGCACTAAAATCAATCTAGAGAAATCTTTTGTGTGTGTGTGAAAAGAAAATTCACTAAGGCAAACACAGAAAGGACCAGGGCTGAGAATGAGCCAGAGCCCCTCCTATGCACTCCAGTGTTCCCCAGTGTGGACAGCAGAGGCATTTTGTAAGTTAGAGTCTGGATGTACTGACCAGTGAGCATGCAAGTAACTATGGCCAAAGGCAGGGAATGACCTGTCCTTAGAGCCCAGATGGAACGTTTTCAAAATGACATCTGTTGAATATTGAACAGTCATTGGATTGCTTGTTGTTCGTGAAGGAAGGGAAATAGACCAGCATAATCCAAAGACTTCAGATCACATGCTGAAGACCAGAGAGGGTCATAAAGACCTGCGATGTTACAGGCAGACAAACAAGGCTCAGAAGTACCTACCACTTACCCGAGGTCCAGAAATAGACTGGCATCATAGGCTGGTCATGCTCTCATATGCTGAAGTCCTAGCCTCCAGGTCCTCAAAANATGACCTTATTTGGAAAGCGTCCCTGTAGATGTAATGAGCTAAGTTGAGGTCATTAGGATGGGCCTTATCCAAATGACTGGCTGGGTGTGACTGGTTTCCTTCTAAGAAGGGAATGTTGGGACACAGATGTGCACACAGGGAGCATGCCATACAAACAAGAAGGCAGAGATAGGGAGATATATCTATGAGCCCAAAATGGCCACAGCCACCAGAAGCTGGGAGAAAGCATGGAGTCAGTGCTCTATTTCCTACCCTCAGGAAATCAGGACTATGAAACAGTGAATGTTTGCTGCCTGAGCCTGGGTTTGTGTGCATCAGCAAGGGTATATGAGTGCAAGCTACAGCTGGAAGCATGTAAGCCAGCTCTAGGCCAAGCATCCCCAGTCTGAGCACCCATCGGTATCTAGGAAAAGCCTGGGGAGAATGAACCCATGGGCCTCTGGAGGATGTCTTCACGATCTTCACATTTGGAGAAGAACNGAGCTCCCAGTACAGTTGTGTGGGATGCTTGGACTGGCAGAGAAAGGGCTTGCTTCTCTAGGCTACACAGGAGGGGAGGTGGGTCCTGAGAGTGCTGACGTAGTATGGGCCTGGTGAGGGCAGAACCTGGGGCTACACACTGTGAGATTAAAAGACCCATGTTGGTCATGGTGGTGATGCAGNCTGTAATTCCANNATCCNGGAGACTGAGACAANANGGCTAAATGCAAGCGTAGCCCGTGTTATATCATGAGATTTTATCTGAAAAAGTCAAAATGACCCGTTGGACTCGAGTGCCCTACATGGACAGTTTTTATTGAAGAGTAGATGGCAAGTGTGGGGCCAGCACATTTAGCCCAAGCACTTGGCCTGTCTTCCTGCATTCCTCCTCCAGGCCAAGAGGTCTGAGGCAGGAACGCTGGGTCCTGAACTTTTAACTCACTCCAGATGGTGTATTGAGTCTGCTTAAGACAACACAGAGAGAGAAGATGCTGCGGGGCTTGGTAAAGCGTCCCTTCTCGGTGTGAGAAAAGACATATTCCCAGAATATGCAGCAGNCATACAGCAATAGAGACTTTCACCTCCCACAGAGAGGGAGAAAAATCCAGAAGAATCAAGGGGGTGGGGGTACCATCAATAGAAAACTCTCCCACTCACAGCCGACCTGTGACAAGCTCTTCAGTGTTCACAGTTACCTTCTAAGCAACTGCAGACTCAGGTCAGGGCTGTTTATTTGATTCAGTCAGAACTGAAGGCCACAGCTATGCCAATGCTTTGAGGATAAACTCAGTAAAGAAAAAGCACGAACTTCGGACTCCAATTCTTTAAGGTGAAGTCCAGGAGGTAGTGGTGGGTGCAGAGGTACAGCTCTGTGCTATTCGAATTCTGGGCTCTGTCCCAATGTGACCTGGTACTCGCTCACCAGCTATCTCTCACTGGGAAGGACTTTCTCCACAGATGGGACCCCCTACCCTCAGCCTAAACTTGGGGTCACCTGGATGACTGCCTCTCAAGGCTCGGCAGGACTCCCAGCTGCTTCAGAAGCCCCTGAACCTTTGAAAGGGAGCACTTCCACTGAGTGGCTTTAAATGCAAACAAAAGAGTCTCCTAGAAGTCACTGCCTGCAGCTGTTTGGGGGAAAGAAGAAAGAGAAAAAAACCCTTAAAGCCCTAAATACATTTTGTACATACTTTGTGGTTTTATAGTCACTTTAATCTTTTTTGTTTCCCCCAAAGATTCGAGCATTGGCTGGGCCAACACACAGTTGTACTTCTAAGCAAGACACTTGTAAACCTGGCTCTGGACCTCATCCATCGCAGCTCTGTGACACCTCCAAGGCCAAAGGGTAACATGATAGATTGAACTGGATCCAAGGAAGCACTGGTGTGCTTTGTGTCAAAGAGTTGCTTTGTTGAAGTCCTGCGGNGCTAAGTCGGGCCAGCTGGAGTTGGGCATTCCCCAAGTCTCCAAGTTCCAGTTGATACAATTTGTTCTGAGGGTCCTGGAGACTGTGTCCTGCCATCCAGCTTTTTTGCCTGCAGGGGCTGCATGGTCCCAGGGTTGGGCTAGCTGCTGAGAGGAGAGTGTCTGTGAGGCTGGGAAAGGACCAAGCAGAGCATCCTGCAGCACCTGGAAACTCTGCAGGATTTCCCAAGCCAAGCAGACAGTTCTGGGATTGGCTGTTCCCTGCCTAAGAACTCTGCATGCAACCCCAAGTGCCCTTCAGCTTCTAATGGACTGTTTCTAATTCTGTCGTTAGTAGTTTGTTCCTGGTCTGATTCTTTGTTCTGGTACTAGAGAACCTGGAAATCTTGTCAGGTGCCCCCTGGATTCTGATCCACTCCATCGGCCATCAAAGCTTGAAATCAATGAAGAGGACATTCTGAGGGGAGAGGTGTTGTAGCTGCCAGGGGGTAGAACTGTAAATCTGGAGGTGCTGGTACATGAGAGTGGGGACCACATCACAGTGACCTGGGAAAAGAGTGAGGGCCAAAGTACCAGGACAGACTGGGTCCCCTCCATTATATGTCCCTCAAGGGATCCTGAGTCCCTGGTGAAAAAGTACCTTCTCTGCAGTTTTCTTCTAGTCCACTGGTGACATCAGAGCTCCACGTCAGGCTAGTGTGTCCCACTATTCACGTGACCAGCAGAGAGCAGTCCTCACAGCTGAATTTTGCCAGACTGCATGGTATTGTGATGGTGCAAGGCCGTGGAGGGCCACAGGCATTCTAACAGCCTAGTTTTGTCTTACTTGCATTTATTTTCTCAGTGCTAGAGATGAAACTGAGGGCCCCCTGCATGCAGGGCTCACATGCCACTGTTGAAGCCCAACACTGCNTTTTAAATGTAAAGCTTTATTGAAATAGAATTGACAGACACAAATACTGCACTCATTTGTTGTATGTACTATTTGACAAACTTGCACCCATGCACCTGGAAGCATCCCCATAGTAAGGCAATAAGCACCCATCATGGCCATAGTCATCTGTATCTTTCCTTATTTTCATAAAGTTCTGTACTATACACTTAAAGTATACATGATGTTCTGCTACACATACAATGAAATTATTTCTAGTGCCAAGCCTGTGGCCCCAGCAGTCACTTCATATAGCACCTGAATGTGCACGTGTGTTAAGAGCCCCAAAGAGCTACTCTTAGGAAAAAAAATTCTAATATACAGCTCAGTATAATTAACTGTAGCCCTTACAACTTCTGTGCTTGCCTAGGCTCCTGTATATTGTTCAGGATTTTAAAGGATTTTATAACAAGAACACTTAAGATGAGATTTAACATGAGGAGTTAAGTTCACAGCATACTAAGTGTGGGAACTGTGCTATACAGCAGACCACTAGAACTTACCCTGTACCTTTGTTGTGCACATGTGTATAGTGTGTGTGTATGTTCATATGTGTGTGGGGTACATGTGTCATCAGGTGTCCTCCTTGACTGTACCAAGGCAGGGTCTCTCACGAACCCACAGGTCACTCATTCAGCTAGTCCAGCTAGCCAGCTTGCATCAGGGATTTTTCTGCCTCTCAGGGTGCTGGGATTTCTGGTGGGCTGCTGCACATACCGAGCGTTTACATGGGTGCTGGGATCCAAACTTTCAGGCTCATGCAGCAAACATTTTACCCAGCTCCAACCTTGTACTTTTTATGGTCTGACGAATAGATGTCTTTTCCCATTTAGCATGGTAATACGAAATATCCTTATAAACCAGTTCATCTAAGTAAAATTCGAGTCAATTTAAAGATAATAGATTGAATATTTAACAAGATGCTGATGATTATGGTCCCAAACAATCATTAAGATTATGTGAGTGGCCAGGACAAGGATGGTGGCAGTGAGTGAAGTCTGGCCAAAGTCCCCAAGGAGAAGGGTGCTGAGGCTGGGTTACAGGACTGGGGACTCCCTGACTTCCCTGGCCCTCAGAACTTGTCNTGAGAACTTCGAAATCACTGGGCAGCATGGCTAGCTGTCTTGAACCCTCATTCAAAGCTGCTAATCTGATTCATACCAGTTCTTGGGGTCTGGGTAGCTGGCATCAATCATGGGACAATATCAGCAATGTGAGGTAACTCAATGCTGGTCCCAGTCCCTCNGTGTCAGTCAGTGTGGCAACCTGGTAGCTGGGCCACTCNGAAATGTAGCCCCGGGCTGCACGTGGATGTCCAGTGAAATGAGCAACAGATGAGAAATGAGAATTGTTGCTATCAGTGCTGGGCCACAAGGCCAGGGTTCAGACTTACGTGCCGTTCACGTGCACAGCAGCAGCAGCAGAACTGAGAAAAGACTGAGCATAAGTAACACACAGACACAAGGTGAGGTAGGGCAGTCCTCTGGGGCTCTCTTCACCGCTGGAGAAAATAAGACATGCCCAGGAGACTTGCAGTGATTTGCATTCCGCCTCAGGATAACATGCAGCTGAAGAGTGTCTGATGTTGCCAGGACAAGCTGTGACCCCTTCACTGTTTCCCTCTCTTCAGCCAGAAAAATCAGAGCAATGATGTCTGCAGCAAAGTTGCTGTGCTTCAGATTTGGGAAGAAACCTGCAAGGAGCATGAGGTGGCTCGTGGGACTCACTCAGATTAGGTCTTCAATGTGGAAGGAGTCACCTACTGTCACCAAGGCTGCACTCTGGCTCAACTGTGTCACGTTCTTGGGGGTTCTGCTTTCTTTTCCTTCCTTTCAGCCTGGAGTTTAAGAGCAAGTCTCTCAGGAACCTGTGGAATGCGAACCCTGGCCAGCATTCCCTGCCTGTAGAGTGTTTTCCAAACAGGCTCCAAAGGAGTCCTGACCAGTCCCCAGTTCCNCTGCTCTCCCCTCCAGGACTGCCAGCTCTGAGAGGGCCAGAGCCCAGCAAGACCACACTGACTACCNCAGATGAATAAGGAAAGGACACTCGGGTGCAGCATGGTTAGAACTCACTCCTGAGAACTTTCCTCACGCAGAGATAGTTAGGTGTGAACTACACTGCATGGAAGAAAGCTGAGAAGTGGGAAAGGAGACCCAGGCAGGACTTGAATGCCACATGGTCCCATCAGACTTGGTCCCCATGACAGTTGTTAAATGGACAGATTGCCCTGCCCCAAGGAGCTGATGTCATAGAAAGCCTTGGGCTTCTGGGGTAGGCCTGCATTTGATTTCTGACCTATTTATGCACCAGGGAAACAACTGCTGGCTCAACCCCCTCCGTGATGCTCCCTCACTCAGAAGATCCTCAATAAACCTAAAGTCACCTTCCACTGCACACAGCCATGGGTGCAGCTGGGACTTGGTCTTTCACTGTCACTGACACTCAGATGAAAGAACCACGGACTCTCCAGATTGGATGCTTGAAGTTCAATCCTACTTAGTCTTATAAAATAAAACCCAGAGTCAGATATTAGGGTGAAAGCTGAAAGATCAGAGAAGCTGAGCAGCCACTAGATAGAAACTTCTTACCTCTACGAATCCTCAGACTGAATGAGGCTGAGATCCTGTTTCCACCTGCCTTATATTCCTATCTCTACCTCCCTAGTGCTGGGATTAAAGGTGTGCACCACCACTGCTTGGTCCTATGGTTAACTAGTGGCTAGNTCCCCCTCTGATCTCCAGGTAAGCTTTATTTGTCAGAACACAAACAATATCATACAACAGTACCATACAACAGATGCTCACAGTTGGCAGACTTTCTGGGATCTGGAGTCTGTGGGCAGAGGGAAAAAGTGGCANTATCATGTGGACAGTTACAGAAAGACCAGCTTCTTGCTGGGGCCTGGGAACACTGCCTGCAGCATCCCCACCTACCTGTTTCCCACCTCAGGTGATTACCTTCCCCTCACAGCCCAGGCAGTTTCTCCCAACTCCTGATACCAGTGAGGATGGAGGTGGATGAGGTGAGGAGGCCTGTGGGGATGGAGGTGGGTAAGGCAAAGAGGTCAGTGAGGATGGAGGTGGATGAGGTGAGGAGGCCTGTGGGGATGGAGGTGGGTAAGGCAAAGAGGTCAGTGAGGATGGAGGTGGATAAGGCCTGGATGCATCAGTCAGCCCTCACACTGCACTGCAGATCCTGCCCTGAGAACTTGGCGTGGTAAGCAGACAAAAAGAAAAGGAGTTTATTTCTCAGAAGGAAGGAGAGTAATTGAAGGTGGCTTCCTGTAGAGCGAATCTTAAACGGTCTTATTAATTGAAAACACCAGGCCAGGTATTGAGGTAAATTCTGAATGATCAGAGAGACAGAACAAGNCACAGCCAACCTCACCTTGCCTACTCCTCAGCTGATCTTGTTTCCTCAGACTGCAGGCTTCTGAGTCCTCTCCCGAATGAATCTCAGCTGAACTGCTGCTCAAAGCCTGAAAGCTTAAGAGGCCTCTAGCTTCTGGTTTCCACACCTTATATACCTTTCTGCTTCCTGCCACTACTTTCTGGGATTAAAGGCATGTGTCTTTCTCAAGCAAAGACATGAGATCTCGGGTGCTGGAATTAAAGGTGTGTGCCACTGGAATTAAAGGTGTGTGCCACCATGCCTGGCTGTTTCCAGTGTGGCCTTGAACTCACAGAGATCTGGATGGATCTCTGCCTCGGGAATGCTAGGATTAAAGGCATGTGCTACCACTGCCTAACCTCTATGTTTAATCTAGTGGCTGTTCTGTTCTCTGACCCCAAATAAGTTTTATTAGGGTACACAATATTTTGGGGGACATAATATAATCACCACAGCTTCCTGGTATCCATGTTCAGAAAACAGGGACAAGAGCTTCTTTGGAAAATACCTTAAGAAGAAATAAACTCCCAATTAACACTAAAGGAATGACCGAAGAAATGTCACCTGTACCCAGGAGAGCTGGTCCCCTGAGCCGAGCACAGACATGGGGAAGTCTGCCGTCTCCTCTTTGGACACTGGGGAACCAGTGTGTGCCAGGAGAGACCAAGGTAGGGACTGCAGATGTCCTGTCAATGTTACTTGGAGTGTCTGGTGCCACTTAAATGCTGAGCAAGTCTAAAGATGGTTCTGGAAGTGAGAAAGACTTTGGTAGATCACGCTTGTCTTTGCCTGGCTGGGGGTGGTTCAGCATGTGGCCACGAGAAGTCACACACTTCTGCCACCAGAGAAGTGCAGCACAGACACACTGTCCTGAGGTGGAGGAGTGCGCAGTCAGCACCAAGCTCTAAGCTCAGGGACCAGGGACAGGGACCAGCCACAGGATGCTGGGTGAGTTAACCAGCCTGCTTGCCTCCCTCCTCTGTGAGGTGACACTTCACTCAACTACTTTCCTTTCAGGTTACTACAAATCTCAAAACATCAGTAGCCTGCTGCCCATCAAAAAGCCAGTGCAGGACAAATGGCCGACTTCAAAGAATATTATGTGGACACAGCACAATCACNCACCAGGAAACAAAGGGATATGTTCTGAGAAATGTGTTGTCAGTCAAGTCCATCACACAAGCATCCTGGAGCTATTCACAGACCCAGATGTCCTGGGTCCCTCATTTCACTTGGTCTCTCCCTGCAAAAAAGAGCTGAGGTAAATGCCTGCTGTGTGACTTTTCCTGAGGAGATAGGAACAAATGCCAGCTCATCTTGGACAGGCCATTGATGAGATAGAACCTACAGTATCAGCTCGGTTTATTGGGGTTACTTACAGTAGCATGGGAAGGGTTTATTTACAGAAGCATGGGTGACTCAGAGACTACTGCATCATTGAGTGTGAGTGACAAATCATAAAATGTGTCACCAGCATTCCCTGCTCCCGTGTTGCAGGAAGCTCCACCAAAGAATGTTTCTTCACCTTGAGCTATTGCTTACTGTCCATAGAACTTTGGGGAGAGGCCGGGGAACTCCTGTAAATTCCTGGAAGTTTTCTGAGCTTCCTCAGCCTTGGACATTCCCTTAGCTTGTGAGCATCTCTCCTTCTTCCAGGAGGGAGCACTTTGATGTGGAAACAGTTCCATGACACTCGGTGTATGAGACCACTGCCAGTGCAGCCTGGCAGACCAGCAAATGTGTAAGAACAGAGCGCTCTCAAATGATGGTAAACTAGGCACAGTGGAGCCTAACCATCATGCCAGCACCATCGCCGCCACCACCACCACCACCACCACCACCAAGATGATAAAAGATACAGCATATACATAAACAGCCAACTACTTTATTCACTACCATTAAACACTATAGACTAGACACAGTTGTACACTATACTAGTATAATAGGACTGGCCAGGAGTCGGGTCTGCCTGCCATCAGCAACTCTAGGGTAAANCCCTGGGCAACAGGAACTTCTCTGCTCCCTCTTGTCCTACTGGACCACTGGCATATGTGCAGGCCACTGTAGGCCTAAAATGTTACATGGTAACACTGCAGCTCATGGATCTAAAANATGCNCATTTTATTGTCATCATATTAGTAGATAAATGTTATTACACCCATTTTACAGACCAAGAGACAGATTAGATAGCTGACCTCAAGCTAACCTCAGAACAGGGCTCATTCACAGCCTCAGGTCTTTTCTTCCCTTTGTCTCCCTTTCAGGTAAATCCAGTCTCGCCTGAAGGACCTGTGTTCCCAGATGTCTGGAAGCTTCCTTCTCCTGCACCCTTTTGGACTCACTGCCCATAGGGCAAGTAGCCATAGCCAGTATGGAGTGANCCTTTTACTCTCTTTTCTTGACTTTCACTGATGCCCTGAAATGTGTCCCACTGATCCAAGGTGCAAATGGATTCCCCTGGGTGCACAGTGACTTACAGAGGGACTGGGAAGAAAAGTGCTCTGCAAAACACCTGGAAGGCTGCCATGAGAATTCTTTTTTTTTGTTGTTTTGTTCTTACATTTCTTATTACATTTTATTTACTTAGTGTGTGTGTGCGTGTGCGTGTGCATGTGTGCACTTGTGGAGGTCAGAAGACAACTTGCAGGAGTCAATTCTTTCCTTCTATCATGTCGGTCCCATGGATCAAACTCGGGTTGTTAGGCTTGGTGACAAGTACCTTTTCCCTCTGAGCCATCTCACTGGCTCCATTTGCTTGTTTCAGCAAGGCAAATCTTAACGATGGATTCCTCCTCTTCAAATGTGCTGGCATCAAGATCACAGAAGTCCAGCGATGTTCACAGAGGTGAGGTGGTATGTTGACATGCAAACACCTAGTGTTTGGTAGACCAGAAAACTAGAAGCTGAATTGTGAAGGGACCAGCCAACCTCAACAAAAACCTCTCTGATCCAAAAGAACATTCAGTAAACTCTCCAATAGGGCTGTAGTGAAGGGATATAAGGGACAGAACGGAAAGGTTGGGACCACTGAAGAGGTGAGTGAGGGGGCNCTCAGCTGCCTATGAGATAGCCAAGCCAAGCAAGGAAGAGGAAGTCAGGGCTCTGGGCAAANACAGAGCCAGGCTCCACAGGCTCCAGCAAAGCCCCCCATTGAGGTACAAGCAAGGCACCACCACCCTTTCACATATTCTTACAATATCACAACAGAGGAAACCTCGAATAAAGACAGTTCTAAAGGCCTCCACCTATTCCCAGAATGAGACCACCACAGACAACCCCACAGACAGGAGCTAGATACTAGATACGGGTAATCAAAAAAGCAGCAGCTACATCCTGGTAGCAGGGCTGGGTGTTAATTCCCTGGCAGTGGTAAGAAGGAGGATCTATGGTAAACTACAAGCTAGCCATGCAAAGGTGAAAATAAATAGTGTGGTTAAATTGATGGCTAGCATATCCAACCAAGGTTGGGGCTAGTGGTCCCTGTCAAGGGCAAGTGCTAACAGACCCAGCCAAGGCCAAGAGCTGATAAATCAAGACAAGGTTAAGAAGGAGTGACTAGGGGTGGCTATAATAGATGACCTCTTCCCTAATTGGGGGAGCAGCACTTGGACAGCGTGTGATCATCTCTCTGGTTGGAAAAAAGGGGCATACACTGAGTGTGGGGTTTCCTATCAGCTTGGTCTACAATACATCCTGAGACATAGCCAATTTTAATAAAAATCACCTCAGTTTCTGACATATAGTAAAAACCAACCCCAGGGCAAGCCGTTCAATGGAACGCCCTTCAGATTTGCTCCTGCACAAGAGTCTCGGTGCTGTTCTTTTCTTAACAATTCGTGCTTTCATTTTGCCTGCTCTGGTACCCACAGTCTTGACAAAGAACTTGAGAGCCAGTGTCTCAGGCTGACTTTGGGTGACCACTGATTATCCAGTACCTAGGCCTTTGTCTGGGCTGAGAAAGAGCCCTGGTCGTTGTCAAAGATCTGAATCACCATTCCCCAGGCCCTACAACTGCCTGTATTTCAGACAGAGTGCAGCCAGTGGGTGGAGTTTCCGTGACTTTGTACCACCTTGACACCTGCACACCAAGCACGCACTCTAGCACTGAGTGACACCCCTAGGTTCACCTTGCTCTTCTTTGCCTGCCCCATCCAGTCTTGATTTGCACTCTGCCTCCAACTCAAGTCCCGGCTGTGGTCAGAGGTCACTGAATTAATCTCGAGCCATGGGCTTCACTGATGGATTGGAGTGTCTCTGCTGACTAATTCCCACTATCTGTTTTTCTTTCTCCCCCTTCTTCTTTATAAGAGTAAATTGATGGTCAGAGATCAAGCAGTTCGTGGTGCCAAAAATCTAGGGAGGCTACAGAAGGTCAGAGCACTGTGAAGAAAAAGCTCCCCCAAGGCCAGTATCACCCACGGCCTCCCTTGTTGGACAGAAGGACGCTGTGCTGTGTGCTCTCACTGGGGTAGGAGGACCCCCATGTTCTCTCATTGGAGCAGGAGGGCTCTGCTTTCATTGAGCCAGGACTTGGGTGTGTTCTCACTGTCCGGTTCTAGTGCCAGAACTTAGGTGTCGAGACACTTGTCGCTCTGATGGAACTCCAGAGTAGATCTTGGGCAGGTGTCTACTCCTACCACAAGCCCCATTTTTCCTGTGAACACCCCTGCTCCCACATACACCCTGTACAATGGAAATGGGATAAATGTTATGCAGACCTTGCCGGTGTCCTCCATGCTGAGTGGAGGAACCCAACAGGAACAAAGATTTTGCTGACCCTAGGTCTAGGAAACTCCCAGGTTAGTAAACATGGTATATTGGGACTTTCCCTCTCACTCTAAGGGATGGAGTTATTGGATTCCTGTGCTATTGGGGCTGGAACTCAGGGCCTTCCACATCAAGCTCTTTATACTGAACTGAATCCCTCATGCTGGGAGAATGAAGGGAGCCCACAGCCTCTCCTAGGTTCCCTCCATGTGGTATGCCTGAGAGACACAGGTTTTCTCATGTCCTTCCAACTGGAGCCCCTGTGTGGAGAAGACTCCTACTGACCATGGACNGTGCACCCTTACCGGAACCCCACGTGATTCTCAACACTTCCTCCAGCTTGGTGTTGAGTGGCCTCCAGTGCACTGTCACAGTCATCATGGCCTTCATCCCCATGACTGCAGACCCAAGAGGAGGAGCAGACAGCCTACTTCCTTGAGGTAACCCAGGGGGAGCAAGGAGTATTGAGGCAGGAGCCCTGTGGTGTGACTGCATGTGTCTACATCAACTACATGGCACCCCTGCCTCCTTCCTAGCATCCCTTGTTCCTCCTGCTGCTGGGTCTGTTGGAGACCAGGCAAGGACTGGATTTTAACAGGANAGCCCAAGTGCAGGGCACCAATGGCTGCAATATTCTGCTCAGAGCCGAAGCTGGGCTGAAGCTTGAAATGTCCAGCATGATTTTCAAGACGCTGCCTCCGGGGATTTAGGATGAGCCAAGAGAGGAAAACAGACCCAGGAGCAAGCTCCGGGCTCCCAGCCCTGCCTCTTTGATGTTAATGTGTTTACAAATCCCTGGGGGTGGGCTCCAAGTGNAGGCTGGGCTCTGAGAGTCTGCCTCTGGACAGCCCTGGTCTGCTGTGGCACACTGAGCNGCAGGCCCTGGGCCACAGTATTTCAAAAGATTGCTAGAGTTTTCCAAAGATGCCTTGGGGCAGGCCAGGGAGCTGGGAAAGAGGGTTTGACTAGGATTTCTCTTAAAGAAAAGATAGTTTTTTCCTTCTGCTCTGAGAAAAGCACAGCCCTAAATAAAATGGAGATTTACTTGTGTGGCAAGAAATTTCTGTCCCCAAAGAGAAATTCCTTCATGTACGCTGCTGACTCAAGAGAAGTGAGAGCCATATTTGGACAGCTGGCCTCGGGGTGACCTCCCTGCTACCTAATGGAAAAATGTTGAAGGAACTCTACTTAGAATAATTATATTTACATAGCCCCTGTTCATTCCTCCTCCTCCCTCTCCAATCGCTCTCTCTCTCTTTCTCTCTCTCTCTCTGCCTCCCTTCCTTGCCCTCCCGTCCCCCTCCCTCCCTCCCTCTCCTACCTCCTCCTTTTCCCTCTGAGAGAAAAAAAGGACACTTGCTTCTGGAATTCATCAACACCAGCTGTTTACTTCCAATTGAAGCCAGAATCATATTTTTCCTCTTCTGTGTTTTAGTTTGGGTGGTGAGGGGCTTACAAGATGGCAATCACAACATTGTCACCATCACAAGAAATCAGTACATTTGTCTCAGATGTCGAATGAGAGCTCACCACAGACCAGAGTAAAGAAAGTAGTGAGGCATTGGATGGGAAGGACCTGAATCCTGCGGTTTTGAAGAAGGGACTCTGTTGCTCAGCAAGTCTGCTTGCTCTGTNGGATCTTTTCTNCTCCTCCTCCTCATTTTTATTATTATTATTATTNTTGTTGTTACTATTNTCCTTGGGGCTGAGGAGGGATTGGGACCTTGCACATGCCAGGCAAGTGTTCTACCCCTGAGCTACATTCCCAGCCCCTTAGGACATTTCCTTGAGTTTGTTATATTTTGGCTTTACCTCTCCACAAGGCAANGATAGCTGACAATGTTTCCCAGATTTCCCAAGGTCACACAGAACTTGCTTTGCANGGGACATTTCAAAGGATGCTTTAACTTCATGGGACCCAATTCTTGGGATTGTGATGGGCCGACCTGGAATAGCTAATTACATCCTGAAACTTGGAAAAATACCATCCCTTACATATGGGCTGGTTCTCCAAAATGAGCAGACTCTAAGATCTTCTATCTTTGGAATTAAAATTCCAGAAAGCTCTTTGCTAACACTCTNGACCAGATATGCTGGTCTAGAAATCCACCCTAATGGCCAGGTTCATGGATCTTCTCTACAGTCCTGTGCACATGGGGCTGAAACTGTGATACCCCTGGGCTCATGGAGAGCCATCNACAGGTGTGAGAGGANGAGCAGGAGGATGCACCCCTTTGGAGGAAGTGAAGAGCTCTCAGACCAGGGAGGGGCAGAGCAAGNCNTGTGTTCATGGGAGAGAAAGGCAAAGGTCCTGATGGAAGCTGTTCCTTAGGGCGAGGTNTNGCNAGCTTTTCTCTTCAAACTTCTTGAGNNTCAGTCTACNGAGTTCCCAAACACGGCACAGCTCCATGTTCTCAGGCCCCTTTGCATCTGGCAGCCAAAGCCCAGTGTGGCTAGTCCTAAATGTGANNNCATCACTTTAANGGGAGCTGGTGCTTGAGGTGCCTTGGAGAAAACATGATTTTTTTTGTTTGTTTTAAATATTATGTATTTCCTCGAGCATTTTTTAAAAAAGAAGAGTGTGGACTGATACCTCCCATCCTGCTTTGCGGAGGGTGATGGATAGAGAGGCAGCTGTTCCTAATGCTGCTGGCTCCCAACCATTCACAGGATGGGGCTGAATTAGTAAGAATGGTTGCAGATACAGGAGGCTGGAGTGTGGACTCATAAAACAGTGAGGCTTCTTGGCAATGTTGCCTCTGGGCACAGGAGTTAGGCATGCGTGGCTGGCTGTCCTCATGCAGACAGACCCCAGGACCTGTAAGAAAGTCTGGTCATGAGGGGGTAACAACAGAACGTGTGTGGATGCCTGCTTACCTACCTGCTTCCTGTCCTTTTGGATTTCAAGAGTTGGACTTCATTTGCTGGATTGGATTATCTGAATTCTTATAGCTCTCAAGGACACTTTTAAACTAAAATGCAGGTGACAGCTCAAAATAGGACCCTGTTCCATCCTGCAGGTGAATGTGACATGGGATTCTGCATAGGAAAGTAGCCAGGNTTAAATAATGTATCACTTTCTATTTCCTGACAACGGCCCCCAGCCTGGTGCAAGCAAGGTCTCTCCATTTACCACTTTTCCAAGGGATAATAATAGTCCTTGGAAATTAGTGGGGACTCNTGATANGTCAAGCACTGTTCTAAGAACTCAGGGCTTGTTAACTCACTGAACCCTGGGGATCAAGGTCTGCTATTTATGCCCATTTTATAGACGAGGAGAGCAAGGCACAGAGAGATTAGATTAGATTAGATTATGCTCCATGTCACAGAATCATTANCTTGTAGAGATGGGACTTAAATGCTTAACCATTGTGCCAGTCCTCCAGGGTTAAGGTTCAGGGCCTCTATCCTTTCTGATCCTACGCTCANAAAGAAAACACTAGGTATATGGATTCCCATATGTCTCCTCTAGAATAAGGTGGGAATCGGGAGGTCTCTGCTGGGATGGTTTTAGGTACCATAAAAGACCTGGGATNGAGGGCAAGAACTTTGTTCCTGGGGTTAGAGGCAAGAAAGAGGATCAGCTCAGGATGCTCCAAGGACTTTGAGAATGGGTACTGTGGGCAGGTGGGAAGCTGTTGTGACTTTCGGGTACCTGGTCACCCTCCCTGACACTGGCTGGGCCCTTGTCACTCTCATCTGCTCTGCCTCTCACTGTGAGGCTCAGGCCAAAAGGCCTCCACCTCTCCCATCACTCTGACTTTAGCTTTTATGCCAATTCCACACAGACCTGGGCCCCTCAGGCTCCCACTGCAGAGCCCTGTACCGATTCTAGGACCAGTGTCTCCGCAGGAGATCTGCTGGGCTTGCTTCTTTACTTCTAAATTCTGTTCTAATTACCTTCTGTTCTAGTCGAGGCCTTCTTGGTNCACTGTGCAAATGACATCCTTATCCCANGGCACCGCCTCTCCCTTTTCACTAATATTTCTTTCCAACAATCTTCCACTCAGGACCTTCGCAGATGTGACCCCACTCTAGCCCACCCCCGTGTTATCCCCACTGCAGGCAGTATGGAATCACAGCTGAGCATCACTGCATAAAGTGGGAAAGGATGTCAGCTGTGGAAGTCTGAGCTGAGACACAGGGACTTTTGTCACCTTTCCCTGGGGACTTAGCAAACCTTGGGAAGCCAGGAGCACTCAGGAAGGGGGCCCTTTCCCCAAGGGTCCAGGAAAGGGAGAAGTTTGGAACTTGCCACCCTCAGATGGGTAGACAAGAAGCATAGGATAAAGAGGTACTTCACAATCCATGAGGCCTCCCAGTTGCACTGAGGGCCCTGAGGGCAGAGCCAGGCCTGGCCACCATCTTCGCAGTCAATGCCCCACTCAGATTGTGGCTTACAGCAAGCACTTATTACATGCCTGCTAGGCTGAGTGTGGCAATAGCCCCGGGCTACTTCTAGCGTTAGAACTGCAGAG
The DNA here is from genome assembly GCA_001675575.1 of Neotoma lepida. NCBI lineage: Eukaryota > Metazoa > Chordata > Mammalia > Rodentia > Cricetidae > Neotoma > Neotoma lepida. The sequence goes on along the minus strand of LZPO01044578.1, from coordinate 30,820 downwards.
TTCCGGTGCTTGGGTGAGAGCTCTGGGTGCCCTCTTTGGGACCCACATGGTGGAAGGAGCAAACCAACTCCCACGAGTTGTCCTCTGATCTCTACATGTGCTGGTGCATCTGCCACCCCTGTCCCCACTCTAAATGGATGAATGAATGAATGAGTGAATGAATGAATGAATGAATAGAAAACCACAGGATCCTGGGAATTCCCAGCAANCCAGCTCTCTTCATCAGCCCTCTGCAGTGGTGGGTCACCATGCAAAGGCAGGTTTGTCCCCCTTTCCCTGCTCAGTCTTGCATGGGGGAACCCAATTCCTCTCCCTCACAGGGGAACTCCTAGCTTGGTTCTTGTCTCCTTTCTCCTGCTAGCCCATAGCGCTCGCTCTCTCTCTCTCTCTCTCTCTCTCTCTCTCTCTCTCTCTCTCTCTGTGTGTGTGTGTGTGTGTCTCTCTGTGTGTGTGTATCACCAGATTTCCTCTCCTCCAGCCCTGGCACATGGAGGATAATGTCCAGCTTGGAATCCCAGACACTCCCTGTGGTTCCCAGTTCTGCTTGGCCTGACAGCCAACTAACTTGTGTATCTCTAGAATATTGCCTTGCTGTAAAGAGAATGGAAGACATTGGTCTTTGTTGCTATTTAAAATGACAGGTTCTGGCTCTGTGAACTTGGGTAAATTTAACTCCTCATCCTTGAGGAAAGAAAAAAAAACAAAAAACAAACAAACAAACAAAAAAAACAAAACAGCTCTCCTAAATAGCAGGTTAGTGGGAAGTGCCGTGTTCAGAGCAGAGCCGGCTCTGGTTTGCACGTTCCCTCTTCCAGGGCTGTGTATGTTCCGTATTTGATAATATGCTTGTTACGAACACAGTACATTGCCATTTCAGAGCATATAATCTCAGCCACAAGGCTGTAACATCTGCTGGCCAGTTGTTGCCTGATTGNATCATTCACATGGCTTCTAATTTTCCTCTTTGAGTTCAACATAAAAAGTTCTACTAAGCATGGGAAACTCACACTTTCCAACATCAGAGGGTCCTTAAGGAGAAGCCTAGGCATCTATAACCCATCTCCTAACCAACTGGCTCCATTTACACACCATGCCCTCCCCACTCTCCTCCACAAACACACTGGAGCGAGGCCACTGGACTGCATTTCCCTTCCCTTGATGCTGGTGCATGCCCCCATAAGCTTCATGTTCATGTGATGTAGACATATGCTTGCCGCTCATTCTGAGATTAGCCTGATGTCATGAACCCACCTTCNGAGCTATAAAAACAAATTAGAAGCTGCCAGGAGAAACTCAACCCTCGAGTCATGTTGGGAGAATTCCGTTTTAAAGCCTGCTTGGGCTCTCTCACCTTCCTGCTTTTCCTAAAATGAGATGGGGTTAGTAATGGCCTATTCTTGCCAATTTAGTCCATGTTTCTTCCTGTCTTGCCAGGCCTTTGCCTCCCAATAGAAGAGAACCACATTTGACTAAAGGCAATTCGGGGTCAACCTTTTGATTCAGGGACTTGCCTCTCTAAATATATTGCAGGGTAGTTTTTTTCAGAACAAGCTCCAACAGGCCATAGAGGAAATNCCCAAACTGAATAACATATGTGACTAATGGGACACCCCTCCAAACACACACAGAGCTGATTTAGTGTTAGTCAAGTTCTGGGGCCTCTCGGAAGGAATCCTCATACTAGCTTGGTCTCTTTTTTGGAGGCCTTCTATGTTTTGGAAGCAAAAGGCCTGGATCTAATTCAGTGAGGCTCACTGACTCTCGTGGGAAGCCTGCCCATGTTTCTTTTAGCACCTCTGAAGGTACATCCCACCCATCTTCTTCCAGAGAATGGGAACGTGATGCCCACAGTGAATGACTAGAACCAACCAACTCCTTTTGTTAGCGACAGNAGATCAAGAGGANAGCGTCCCTTGATTATTTACAGTTCAGGTAAACTCAGAGCAGGATTACAGTCTAGCATTGTATATGAAAAGCTTGCCTAGCTGTGTGGCCAGAGTAAGGTGAAGCAGATGAACAGGACTCTAGCTGAGATAAGGTTCCTNCAGTGTATTAATCATCTTTCTGGCACTGAAACAAAATAGGTGAGAAAAATCAACTCACAAAGTAGAAAGGTTTCTTAGGGTTCAGAGCTTTTGAGATACCAGTCNGTGCTTGGGAAGATTCATGGGCTTTGGAGCCTGTGGTGAGCAGCACATCATAGTGGCAAGTGGGGACCACAGCAAAAGCCATTCATGTCATGGCTAGAATGAAAGGACAATAGAAGAAGCTGAAGTGTCAGAACCCCCTTTGGGGGGCACACCAGTGACTCAGGACTTCCCCACTATGCATCATTTTCCGCCTCCCAGTGGTGCCCTGGAGTGGGGACCAAGGTCCTTCCTTTGAAATTTCTATGATAGAAAATGAACTGAGGGCCTCACATACTAGGCATGTCCTCTGCCCCTGGGCTATACACCACCAGCAGCTCAGA
>LZPO01044578.1:0-21073 GCA_001675575.1 Neotoma lepida | reverse complement strand
ACAATTTCCCAAGGATGTCAATTAATCTGAGCAGACATGGGGGATGACTTAAGGGTTTGCTGTGGGTTGTGCTGGCACCAACTGCAGATGGTCCTTAAGAAATTGGCAAGTGCCACACAATGATTGGATGTCATCTAGACTGCAGAGCTCCGAATGTCAAGGGCTCAACTGAAACCTCACTGAATAAAGTCCCCAGTGAATCTACAGGGCTCAGAAAACTCTACACCCTAACCGACACTTACATAAGCTTGTGGCCCACAAGGCCCTTGCTGTTAGAACTATTATTCTTTTTGTTTGTGGGTGCACGCATGCAGAGGCCAGAGCTTGTTATCCAATTTCTTCCCCAATCGCGCTCTACCTTATTTTATTTTTTTGAGGCAGGATCTTTTGCTGGACCTGGGGCTTGCTGATTTGGTTAGGTGGGCTGGTCAACAAGCCCCAGGGAGTCTCCAGTCTCTGCTTCCTCAGTGCTGAGATTTACAGATGTGGGTGCTGGGGACTGACCAACTGGATCATGCAGCAAGCACTTCCTGAGTCATCTGCCCTGCCATACTCACTATTACTGTAACAGTCACTTCTCACTTAACATGATGTGTTGAGGTGGAATTTCAGCACACAGGGAAAGCAAAGTGAAACACCCAACTGGAGTTAACACCTGCTAATTTTCTTCTCTCTCAGGCCCTTTATTCTCATTCCAAGAGCCCAACTTTCTTCTCCAATATGAGCTAAAGTGCAGGCTTGCCCTGGCCATACTGCTTGCTCTATGTNAGCCTGGCTCTTTGAGCCAGTGTCCCCACAGGGGCACAATGACCAGAGGGGTTCTTCACATGAGTGATAATGCCCAAGAGCTGTTTGCTGATGATGGGGGAAGGTCTTAGGGGATCTGTGGGGTTGGTCACTCCATAGTTTCTTGGCAACTGGGGATATAAGCTGCTATGAGAAGGGAAACCATAGCTGTTTTCTTCAAGCCAACATCANGGAAACCCTGAAAGAGGGACTGCTGAGGAGTACCTACAGGAGCAATGTGGACTAACCAGGTGTTACACTGGAATGACTGGAGCCAAGCAACAGCTAAGCAAAGAGGAGGCTTCTTTCTTGTCATGGGGATCCCAGCACCACACAGGCAGAGACAGCAGCATTTAGTCACCACAGAGACTTGGTCTAACTCCAGAATCTCCTCTTGGGAAGAAAACAGGAAGATGGAGATCACTTTGAAATGTAAGAGACCTTTCCTTCAAACACATTCTGTTCTGCTTTAGTGACCCCGCAGGCCTGGCAGCAGGACGCTCAGCCTGAAGCAAGGCTGGGAGGACAGAAGCAGAACCATCTGCTTAGAACTTGGGGGTGGGGTAGTGGAGTGGGTGTGACTTCTCTATAGAGTAAAAAAAGATGGGCTTGGGACCCAAACACCAGAATCCCTGTCTTCTTTGGACTTGGTTTCTGCCATGTCATTTGGAGTTAGGATGAGCGATGATTTCAAACCCCACCCAGAGTTGGCAACTGTTAACAGGTGTAGGGCTAAGCACACACACCACACTGTCTTTTGATCCTCAAGTGATGGCTTCACAGGTGTACCACAGGGCAAAGTTGGGCCACCAGGGCATTATAAGGAAGTGGTATCAAAGGCCTGCTAGCCACAGNCATCCCCAGTCCTGCTGTGTCTAACATTCAAATTTGTAGGGAGANAAAATCCACTCATCAGGCCCCCAACAGAAGAAGAGCCAAAAAATGCCATGTTGCCCAGGAAGAGGTCAGAAAGCCAAAAGTCTACAGCCATCTATTTATATTGTAGCTGCTCACATGTGGGTCATAACATCCATCTAGGGCACTTCAGCCATTGAGAGCAATTCAGCCTTCTAGAGCAATTCAGCCATCTAGAGCAATTCAGCCTTTTAGAGCAATTTAGCCTTCTAGAGCAATTCAGCCATCTAGAGCAATTCAGCCTTCTAGAGCAATTGAGCCACCCACAGCAATTCAGCCATTTAGAGCAATTCAGCCACTGAAAGCAATTCAGCCTTCTAGAGCAATTCAACCTTCTAGTGTAATTCAGCCTTCTAGAGCAATTCAGCTACCCATAGCAATTCAGCCTTCTAGAGGAATTCAGCCATCTAGAACAATTCAGCCACCTAGAACAATTCAGCCTTCTAGAGCAATGAAGCAGAACAGAAAGTGTCAGTAGTTTATTTTATGGAGCAAAAATTTGTCTCTGTGTGTGCTGGGTTGAAAATCTGCCTTTCTTGTGGCTTGTTCTCTGTGGGACATGGACACGCAGTGGCTAGAGGTTAACACTTGGTGTCCTTCCCTGAACATGTTCCACTTATTANTTGAGAAAGGGATTCTTACTGAACTTGGAGCTCACTGGTAAGGGCAGACTAGCTGGTCAGTGAACCCTAAGGATCCATTGACTGTGTCTACTTCTTCAGTGCTGGGATTACAGACAACACTACTGTGTTCACTTTCTGTGAGTGTTGGGGACCCAAACTCAGGTCATCATGCTTTCATAGCAAAGACTTTATCCACTAAGCTATCTTCCCAGCACATAAAGCTATTTTTTAAAACTGAAAAAGTAGTAAAAACATTCCAACAGAGTAAAAGAACATGCCCCCACCATCTCCCAGAAACCCTTTTCTGAAGTCACCCTCCATAAATTCTCTGTGCAAATTAAGCACATATATATTTCTTCCTCCACTTAAAAATGCAAACACATTCTGGCCACAGGCCATGGAAAAAATCAAGCTGGTACTGACGAGGAAGCTTCCTACTGGCTAGCTTTCAGAGTAGGTGCTATCTACGAAGGCTGCTTGGGAACAAAGGTCATCGATAGTCCCACAAACCTGTGAACATTCTGAGTGACAATAATGACATGCATGGTAAGGCATGCCCATGGATGCAATAGTCACACGGATGTCATGAGAGAACCAGATGCACTTTGTTGGAATTAAGGCCTGTTTACCAAGCAGGAAACATGCTTGGTGCTATAAATCTGGCCAAGAACCCATGTTTGGGGAGCTCACAGGCCCAGGGGTGAGCCTACTATTATTATTTTATTAAATGCACTTAGTATCAAGCTGCCNTCTAACTTCCTATTTCTGTACTCACAGATGAGTGCAGCTCTGAGACCTCATCAGAGAAGGTTCTTTGTGCAGTAGATGAGTTAACCCAGAAACTTACAACCAGTCAAAGTACAGACATGAAGTGAGTGTGGAGCACTCAGCCACAAGCTGGACATCTACAGCACACCCCTCCCTACAAGGCTCAGGAATCATGTTGGAAGAGGGGGCAGGCAGACTGGAAAAGCCAGAAGCTGGGGAAGAATGGACCACAACAGTGTCATCTGGACATGACAGAACCAGTGCACTCATAAACTCACAGCGGCTGTGTGGCCTGTACACGATCAAGCCAGTCACCAATCCAGCANGGCTCACTAGGGTCCACCTGTAGCTGAGCAGCTATGGACAGCTGCTGGCTCATATGGGAAAGAGAGAATTTTCTTTAAGGGTTTGACTGCTGCTAAGTTGACCATGCTCCAGTGAAGGACCACACAGTCCTGTATATATGGGCAGCAAAAATTGGACTCAGTGGGCTACAAAAAAGGAGAGAGGACATGAGGTTGGGAGACAGTGGGGCAAAATCAGAGAGAAGTTAGGAGAGGAGCAGGAGGTGACTGATAAAACACATTTTATGCATTTATGAAATTTTCAGAAATTAAAATATTATGTTATAAAAGCAAACAGGAACACTTTATGCATTCTTTCCCATAACACATACTTTAACACATGACATACCAAAGCATAGTGTGATGCATATTCTTGGTTGTCAACTTGACTACATCTGGAATTAACTAAAACCCAAATGGCTGTGCACACCTGTGAGGGATTTCTTTTTCTCTTAATTAAGTCATTTAAGTGGGAGGATCTTTTAATCTGGATCTTTGAGGAGAGAAGATATACCTTCAATCCAGATCTTTTGAGGTGGAAGATCCATCCACCTTCCATCTGGGCCACCCCTTCTGCTGGCAGCCTACATAAAAGACATAGGAGAAGGAAGCTTGCTCTCTCTTTGCCTGCTTGCTCTCACTCTTGCTAACAAGTCCATCCCTTCACTGGACTTAGAGCTTACTTTGGGATTCGGGCATATACTGAAGACCAGCTGAGACAGCCAGCCTCATGGACTGAACAAATACGGGATTTTTGGACCTTTGGTTGGTAGACAGCCATTGTTGAACTAGCTGGATGGACTACAGCTTGTAAGNCAGTGGTTCTCAATCTTCCTCATGCTGTGACCCTATAACATAGCTCTTTATGTTGTGGTAACTCACAACCATAAAATTATTTCACTGCTATTTCATAACTGTAATTTTGCTACTGTTACNAATTATAATGTAAATATCTGCTATGCAGGAAACCTAAACCCCTATGAAAGGGTTTAGGTTGAGAAACATTGCTGTAAGCCATTTTAATCAATCTCCCTCCCTTTCCATATATGTATTCTATATGTTCTGTTCCTCTAGAGAACCCTGACTAATGCACACAGTATTCCATCATATTTTTTTGGTCCATTCTGATGAATTATACCAATCTTTCACTTACAAAAAAAAAATTCAGGGACATATTGTTTGCCTATTTGTGTCCTTATGTACTGACTCTTAAAAGTGGGATCCCTGGGTCAAAAGATCTGTGCCTTTTGAATTTTGATGCTGTACAATTTCTATTGATGGTATATCAAAATATTCATGCCATTTTGCTGTCTGGACACTGGGGCTGGGTTTACTCTGCCCGCCTGGTTCCGATTGGACCCATTACTGTCAACAAGTTCCTTGGTCACATCATGACATTAGACTGTTGCCCTGTTCTTTCTTCAAACACTGTTTGGACTGGACTATTTGTGTGTCAGGGTGGAACATTTGCCTTGCATGTATTGGGGCCTCAGCTTGATTCCTAGCATTGTGACTAAAATAACAAACACCTAAGAAAGATATATTTCATGGGCATTAGAGTAACTTCTTGAGTATAGTCACTGTCACAAGGCTCCATGAATGTCATGATAAATGAATGTGCTTCATTGGGGACAGGGTGGGAGTGGAAGCATATCATTACATGCATATAGGCAGAGCCTCAGGGTGGCTTGGAGCACCTCTGTTTGGGTCATCTCTGTGCAAAACTGACATTGACACTTGAGTGGCACGGGATTAGACTGCTCTCATTGCCCTGCCTCTGTGGAGGCTTGCAGATTACCTAGTCGTTCTTGCCAGCCCTTAGGTGTGGACTTGATTCATGTTTAATGAAAAAAGCATTTAACCTTTTTTTGAATATTGAATAAGTATTTGGTTTTTCAAAAATACAACCTATTATAATGCTAATGGTATTTGGAGCATACAGAAAAAGGCAACTATTATCAACCCCATTGGAAGTGAATTCTTGACTGGTAAGCTAATAGCAATGGGGGCATTTTGAGGATGGAACCTGCCTAACTTCACATGAAACCTAGAACAAGGAGTTCTGGTATCACTTTCACCTGTCACCTCTGGTTTTTCCCACCAAAGGTGTCCTTTTTGTTTTGTGTTGTTTCCTAAGGTTAAACAACACACCTAGGGATTTCCACAAGTCAGAGTGTGGCCACTGTGATGTGCTCCCCCAAACGGTGTCTGTACCCTGAACCTAACTTCACAATACNCCTGAGAAAGAGGCATTGTGGTTTCATGATGAAGCCGCCACAGTCAAGAGCAAGCATGAGACACAACAGACTTCTCCATCTAAAGTAACACTCCCAGAAATAGTTCATGCAGCATGGAAGCCTCGATCAGCTGCGGATTGTCCAGCGGGACCTGAAGTTGAAAATCTATACTGCTAAGCCCGGTGAATCCTGACCAGGACTTATTCTCAGGAGCTCAGTAAAAAGGGAAGACTCTATAAAACATGCACCTAACAAAGCGTATCAGCAGCTTGAACAGAGCAGGCCTGTCCAGATAGGAGAACCCTAATAAATAAATGAAGCACAACATTTATGGCCAACAATCATGTCACTAGTCCACAGAAAACCGGAGCCCCGCAGCTGGGAGAGGAGGAGTCTGCANAGCAATTCAGCCTTCTAGAGGAATTCAGCCATCTAGAACAATTCAGCCACCTAGAACAATTCAGCCTTCTAGAGCAATGAAGCAGAACAGAAAGTGTCAGTAGTTTATTTTATGGAGCAAAAATTTGTCTGTGTGTGTGCTGGGTTGAAAATCTGCCTTTCTTGTGGCTTGTTCTCTGTGGGACATGGACACGCAGTGGCTAGAGGTTAACACTTGGTGTCCTTCCCTGAACATGTTCCACTTATTANTTGAGAAAGGGATTCTTACTGAACTTGGAGCTCACTGGTAAGGGCAGACTAGCTGGTCAGTGAACCCTAAGGATCCATTGACTGTGTCTACTTCTTCAGTGCTGGGATTACAGACAACACTACTGTGTTCACTTTCTGTGAGTGTTGGGGACCCAAACTCAGGTCATCATGCTTTCATAGCAAAGACTTTATCCACTAAGCTATCTTCCCAGCACATAAAGCTATTTTTTAAAACTGAAAAAGTAGTAAAAACATTCCAACAGAGTAAAAGAACATGCCCCCACCATCTCCCAGAAACCCTTTTCTGAAGTCACCCTCCATAAATTCTCTGTGCAAATTAAGCACATATATATTTCTTCCTCCACTTAAAAATGCAAACACATTCTGGCCACAGGCCATGGAAAAAATCAAGCTGGTACTGACGAGGAAGCTTCCTACTGGCTAGCTTTCAGAGTAGGTGCTATCTACGAAGGCTGCTTGGGAACAAAGGTCATCGATAGTCCCACAAACCTGTGAACATTCTGAGTGACAATAATGACATGCATGGTAAGGCATGCCCATGGATGCAATAGTCACACGGATGTCATGAGAGAACCAGATGCACTTTGTTGGAATTAAGGCCTGTTTACCAAGCAGGAAACATGCTTGGTGCTATAAATCTGGCCAAGAACCCATGTTTGGGGAGCTCACAGGCCCAGGGGTGAGCCTACTATTATTATTTTATTAAATGCACTTAGTATCAAGCTGCCNTCTAACTTCCTATTTCTGTACTCACAGATGAGTGCAGCTCTGAGACCTCATCAGAGAAGGTTCTTTGTGCAGTAGATGAGTTAACCCAGAAACTTACAACCAGTCAAAGTACAGACATGAAGTGAGTGTGGAGCACTCAGCCACAAGCTGGACATCTACAGCACACCCCTCCCTACAAGGCTCAGGAATCATGTTGGAAGAGGGGGCAGGCAGACTGGAAAAGCCAGAAGCTGGGGAAGAATGGACCACAACAGTGTCATCTGGACATGACAGAACCAGTGCACTCATAAACTCACAGCGGCTGTGTGGCCTGTACACGATCAAGCCAGTCACCAATCCAGCANGGCTCACTAGGGTCCACCTGTAGCTGAGCAGCTATGGACAGCTGCTGGCTCATATGGGAAAGAGAGAATTTTCTTTAAGGGTTTGACTGCTGCTAAGTTGACCATGCTCCAGTGAAGGACCACACAGTCCTGTATATATGGGCAGCAAAAATTGGACTCAGTGGGCTACAAAAAAGGAGAGAGGACATGAGGTTGGGAGACAGTGGGGCAAAATCAGAGAGAAGTTAGGAGAGGAGCAGGAGGTGACTGATAAAACACATTTTATGCATTTATGAAATTTTCAGAAATTAAAATATTATGTTATAAAAGCAAACAGGAACACTTTATGCATTCTTTCCCATAACACATACTTTAACACATGACATACCAAAGCATAGTGTGATGCATATTCTTGGTTGTCAACTTGACTACATCTGGAATTAACTAAAACCCAAATGGCTGTGCACACCTGTGAGGGATTTCTTTTTCTCTTAATTAAGTCATTTAAGTGGGAGGATCTTTTAATCTGGATCTTTGAGGAGAGAAGATATACCTTCAATCCAGATCTTTTGAGGTGGAAGATCCATCCACCTTCCATCTGGGCCACCCCTTCTGCTGGCAGCCTACATAAAAGACATAGGAGAAGGAAGCTTGCTCTCTCTTTGCCTGCTTGCTCTCACTCTTGCTAACAAGTCCATCCCTTCACTGGACTTAGAGCTTACTTTGGGATTCGGGCATATACTGAAGACCAGCTGAGACAGCCAGCCTCATGGACTGAACAAATACGGGATTTTTGGACCTTTGGTTGGTAGACAGCCATTGTTGAACTAGCTGGATGGACTACAGCTTGTAAGNCAGTGGTTCTCAATCTTCCTCATGCTGTGACCCTATAACATAGCTCTTTATGTTGTGGTAACTCACAACCATAAAATTATTTCACTGCTATTTCATAACTGTAATTTTGCTACTGTTACNAATTATAATGTAAATATCTGCTATGCAGGAAACCTAAACCCCTATGAAAGGGTTTAGGTTGAGAAACATTGCTGTAAGCCATTTTAATCAATCTCCCTCCCTTTCCATATATGTATTCTATATGTTCTGTTCCTCTAGAGAACCCTGACTAATGCACACAGTATTCCATCATATTTTTTTGGTCCATTCTGATGAATTATACCAATCTTTCACTTACAAAAAAAAAATTCAGGGACATATTGTTTGCCTATTTGTGTCCTTATGTACTGACTCTTAAAAGTGGGATCCCTGGGTCAAAAGATCTGTGCCTTTTGAATTTTGATGCTGTACAATTTCTATTGATGGTATATCAAAATATTCATGCCATTTTGCTGTCTGGACACTGGGGCTGGGTTTACTCTGCCCGCCTGGTTCCGATTGGACCCATTACTGTCAACAAGTTCCTTGGTCACATCATGACATTAGACTGTTGCCCTGTTCTTTCTTCAAACACTGTTTGGACTGGACTATTTGTGTGTCAGGGTGGAACATTTGCCTTGCATGTATTGGGGCCTCAGCTTGATTCCTAGCATTGTGACTAAAATAACAAACACCTAAGAAAGATATATTTCATGGGCATTAGAGTAACTTCTTGAGTATAGTCACTGTCACAAGGCTCCATGAATGTCATGATAAATGAATGTGCTTCATTGGGGACAGGGTGGGAGTGGAAGCATATCATTACATGCATATAGGCAGAGCCTCAGGGTGGCTTGGAGCACCTCTGTTTGGGTCATCTCTGTGCAAAACTGACATTGACACTTGAGTGGCACGGGATTAGACTGCTCTCATTGCCCTGCCTCTGTGGAGGCTTGCAGATTACCTAGTCGTTCTTGCCAGCCCTTAGGTGTGGACTTGATTCATGTTTAATGAAAAAAGCATTTAACCTTTTTTTGAATATTGAATAAGTATTTGGTTTTTCAAAAATACAACCTATTATAATGCTAATGGTATTTGGAGCATACAGAAAAAGGCAACTATTATCAACCCCATTGGAAGTGAATTCTTGACTGGTAAGCTAATAGCAATGGGGGCATTTTGAGGATGGAACCTGCCTAACTTCACATGAAACCTAGAACAAGGAGTTCTGGTATCACTTTCACCTGTCACCTCTGGTTTTTCCCACCAAAGGTGTCCTTTTTGTTTTGTGTTGTTTCCTAAGGTTAAACAACACACCTAGGGATTTCCACAAGTCAGAGTGTGGCCACTGTGATGTGCTCCCCCAAACGGTGTCTGTACCCTGAACCTAACTTCACAATACNCCTGAGAAAGAGGCATTGTGGTTTCATGATGAAGCCGCCACAGTCAAGAGCAAGCATGAGACACAACAGACTTCTCCATCTAAAGTAACACTCCCAGAAATAGTTCATGCAGCATGGAAGCCTCGATCAGCTGCGGATTGTCCAGCGGGACCTGAAGTTGAAAATCTATACTGCTAAGCCCGGTGAATCCTGACCAGGACTTATTCTCAGGAGCTCAGTAAAAAGGGAAGACTCTATAAAACATGCACCTAACAAAGCGTATCAGCAGCTTGAACAGAGCAGGCCTGTCCAGATAGGAGAACCCTAATAAATAAATGAAGCACAACATTTATGGCCAACAATCATGTCACTAGTCCACAGAAAACCGGAGCCCCGCAGCTGGGAGAGGAGGAGTCTGCANCCAGAGAAGGCCATGGAACGTGCCCAGGCTCAATTATTTATGGTGTGCAGATGAAGAGACAACCTTCCATATGAGGAACAGTTCAGCAGAGGAGGGTGGGCTAAACCAGGATGAAATCCAGAGAGCCAGCAAGCGCAACGAAAGGGACATGAATAAAAATGACAAGCAATAAAACAGTACAAATCAAAAACGCTGTTACTTTCAGAAATAATTTAGGGTCAAAAGAAAAGGGGGGGAAATCTGGCTTTGGGACAATTTTCTGAGAAGCAAAGACATTAAGCAAAACGAAAGTGCGGAGTTGAAGACCCAATTTGCCTCAATGCCATCCTAGCTATGAGCTTGGTGCTTTATTAAAAAAGAAAGAGCAAAGCAGCAATTTTGCATTTAGCTGATGCAGATATTTTGTTGTTGTTCCCCTAGTAACGACCTGTGTGCTATCCCTTGTATAGTAGGGCTCCAGTCTGACAAAGGGAGATCTCTGTCCTCAAGAGACTAGTGGCCTTAAACCAGCTTCTGGACAGTGTGTACACAGAACAACAGCTTCAGGGAGAGCAGAGGGGCAGTTGCAGGAGAAAGGTGCAGATTTGATAAATGCACTTTTTTTGGGAGAGGTTAGACAGGGTTTCTCTGTGTATCTTTGGCGCCTTTCCTGGAACTCACTCAGTAGCCCAGGCTGGCCTCAAACTCACAAAGATCCGCCTGCCTCTGCCTCCTGAGTGCTGGGATTAAAGGTGTGCGCCACCACCGCCCGGCTAATTGTACTTTTTATACAGAGATGTGGATTCCTCTGATTCTCTGTAGTTTCTGACCTTGCCATCTGTATCTAAGGGCTGTTCTGTCTGTTTTCAGTGACTTTTATATGCTACAATGTACTTCCTTCAAACCTGAGCCAAAGCATAATAAATACCATCCACCTGCTGCTATATGCTTCAAGAACTCTTCCTAGCCACTTCTTGAGATGAGATTGTCACTGTTATTTTAGAGAGAGGCTGGAGCCCTGGAAAGAGACTTCTCTCCAGGTCACAGGGAATAAGTGGCAGAGCACTTTATTCCACCCCGTATGGGCTCTGTGGGAAGACAGGCTGGAACTGTGCCAAGATCCAAGGGCGGCTCTCCCAAACCTACTACTCTGTCTCTCCCTCCCCCAACAAGAGCCCTCTTCTCCTGTCCTCTAGAGGTACTGATTTAAAGGGCCAGAAGTCTCCTATCTTGGATGGCACCAGCACAGTTTGCACTGTTGCAGAGGTGTACTTCTACAGGGTGGCATCTGCAGGAGTCCTTATATACAGGTCCTTCACGTTGTCACTCTTCAAAGGCAATGGGACTTAAACCCAGAAGCCTGCACATGTGAGCTATGTCCCCAGGCCCAAGAGTTTTTTCTCATAGATGTTCAGTGATCCCACTCAACCAGACCCCCTATGCCATGAATCAGTGTTCTGATGGCATGCTTCTAACTTTAGTCAGCAACTTCAGCCACCACCCTAAAACATTCTAGAAGGAAATCTGGAGCCAAGCATACATTCTGTTCACTTCTGTTCTCTTCTCCACCCCAGCTTGCCACCTATATCCAGTTTATCTCTTATTACACCAAGGGCTTGTGGCTGAGTGGGGGATCCCCACTAACAAAGTGCCATCAAACTTTGCTCTGCCTGCCAGGTATGCATCCACNAGAATGGCCATTTTGCCCTTGGTCAGCTTTTCTGAAATCCTGCTCTGTACTCGAGGACTGGATGGTCTATGAATCATTTCAAAGTTTGATTTCAAATAGTACTCTTGGATAGATTACAGGATTTATAACTTTAAAATAAATCTTGCTAACAAGTAGCAAATTCATTGAGTGGTACNGGTAGACTATTTCATCATTAATAGAAGGGGGTCTAAAAGATTCAAGCACTTGTCGGCTGCTGTGATCCCTTTGAAGCCAAGTTGAGGGTGATCAATGGATAGACCACAGAAAGATGCTTTGGAGAATCCAAACCAATCCTCTTTCTCAGATTTGCAAAGCTGTTACCAAAAGGGTCTCGTTCCCACACTGCTGCAGCCACAAGCTACCTATGAACAGTGAGACATTAAAAAAGGTAATGTGAGACACAGTAGCTTATGCATCAAAATTCCCTTCTTCCTTCCTGGTAACTTGCTCAAGCCTGGGCCTGGCAAACAAAACAGGTCTGGCCGCAAGCACAGAGCTCTCATGGAAGGCAGCGGGTGCTCAGACCCCACTTCCCAGAAAATGACTCGCAGACAGGATGGCCAGAAACTTCAGATGGCAACTTTTGTGATTCAAGATAATTTCCCGGGAATTTAAGAGGCTATCACTTACTCTTGACTTTCAAAGAGACTCTGGGCTTTAAAGGCACAGTTGCATCTAAAATTGATCAGCTAGTGACAACCCTCTGAAGTTCCTGGGAGGGAGGGAAAGCAGGAGGCACCNCCACATCTGGACTGCACCATAGTTCACTTTCCAGGTTGTAAATTTTCTGCCACAAAGACTTCCTGAAAATAACTTTCTACCATGCAAGTAGGTTTTTTTTTTATTAGCTGAAGTCCATTTTTTTCTATTATTTTGAGATGGAACACTAGAAGACTTGTTGGCTATTTTTCCAAGAACTGCACATTTAAGAAAACAGCAAAATTACAAAAAATGTGTCTTGAAAACACATATTTTAAATTATGGTAGAGAAAACATTAAAAAGACTGTTCTAGAGCATATTCAAATAAACCAGAGACTAATAAATATGAACATTTATTATGTAACTATATACTGTAGTTGGGACTACATTCCAAAGTTGTAGAATTAACTGTTGATAAATATAGCCAAACAGTATCTAAATAAGAGGACACAGATACACATACACTTACACACACACACACACACACACACACACACACACACTCAAACATACACATACTCTCTCTCACACAGACACTCAAAAATTTGCAATCAAGAACAATCTTCTCTACATTTCAATTTCCTAGTTTTAATATTTTTATTTATTGTGAAATAAAGTCTATGATATTAGAGAATGCATGGAATTTTAAAGTGAGACTATATATGTTAGAAAAATTCATCCAGGGCACATATTTTATTTAAGAAAATAAAACTACGCACAAAAATTACCTCTGTACACCGGTGTTAGCCCTGGAGTACTGGATCCTTACAATTAAATACTAACAGAAACAGAGCATGACAGAAAGGTGGTGTGACATCTCTTCAGCTGGGTGGCCTCAGTGTCACTGCTTTACTTCACTGGGGAACTCAGGAGCTCCCTGGTTAGAGAATGCACCCAGGATAGCCCAGAGTCTGGTGGGGTCCTCACAATTGTGCTGGTGTACCCAGTGAAGAAGCAGGTCCTCCTTCCTCCCCAGCATCTGGGCACAGAGCAGGCAGTTAAATCCAGAATGGGACCACAGAANCCTGGTGGGGTGCTGGGAGCTGTTCATTCCCCACTGGCCACCTTCACTTTCTGCTGGNGCTTCCTCCCTGTTCTGATGAAGGGGTAGCTGCCTTTTTACTTTAGGAAATGCTGGGGAGTCCTCCACAGAGGCACAAGGCTTTGCCTGCTTCCTTCTCTCGGTGTGAGGCTTCTGGTGCGGAGCCCCAGCTCTGCTGCCTGGTAAGATCACTTCCTGCAGTCGGCCTTGGATCTCCTCCCCATGAACATGAAGCAAATGGAACTTTATTTCAGCAAAAGACTGAGCAGTGATCTGACAACGGGCACATCTAATTTGCAACTTGACTTCATCTGCCTGGTTTAGAAGGAAATCTTCTTCCAAACTTGACTTGGTTTCCCTGGAAAGAGGGAAATAGTCGAGGTAAGACTTCCCAGGAAAATGCAACTGGATCTCTTGCTGTCAGGTCTTGGGCTCCAAGGGTATAAGTCACCTTGCTATGGAGAGCTCTGCAAAGCCTCAGCAGAGGCCACAGCAAGCTGCCACCCCTAGGGCCAGACATCTCTGAGGCCACCAGGGATCGAGTCCTGTATCTCCCCCTAGTGAACCACCTCCCTGGTTACCACAGGTGTAGTCAACCTGAAGATTAGGTAATATGATAGAAGCTGCCACCCTAGACTGTGGCACTGCTGGAGATGACTGTCCCNCATCATCCATGCCACCCGCACCACTTTGGCAATTCTAACATCTTATTTCAAGATGGTCTGAGCACATGAACGCAAGTGTGAAGGGGGGTTCTGTGGCACATTAGCGAAAAGCACGTTAGTGGGAGATGGAATGAACTAACTACTGGAGATGAAGAAAGGCAAAAGACAAGAGAAAGCTAGGGTAGGCATTTTGTTTTTATCCATTGTGACAGTGAATACAAAATATTTAGAGTAACTGGGACAATAAAAAACAAGGAGCAGAGAATGTAAGGTGTTGGGCAGAGTTTCCTTCTCACCCCTCAGGCACCTCAGTTGTGGGCATGGACCACACTACAGGCACTTCCCTGGTCATTACTGCTCAAGTGCTGGCCTTGTCAGCATCCAGATTATGGAGCTTGTTGTCGTCGTTGCTTAATAGTGTCAAGAAGCAGTGCTTACCAAACAGAAGGACACAGGGAAAAGCTAGTCTGGCCTGACAGGTAACAAAGGGCACATACAGAGGGTTAGGTAGAGTGTCTTGGGGTCTGGTGAAAGGGGTGGCTTCACATGGTGCTGTGGGGTAGATAAAGCTGTTTAGATTAGAATTCTGTGAACAATAATTTTGGGGAAACTACTATATAAAGACTANTAAAACTATATATGGTAATCTACTATTTTAATTTTTAGATGCAAAAATAATCTGTCACCCACTGTCTCCAGCATACCCAAACTGGCATTCATGCCTTGACTTACACAAGTTTGAGTAATTAAACATTGTGACTGAGCAGAAACCAACAAGAAATGGGGTCATTCTTCAAAGAACTGAGGGGTAGGATGAGGTGGCTTATTTTACTTTATGACACTTTTGTTGTTATTTTGGGCCTGGGTCTCACATAGCCCAGGCTGACCTTGAATTCCTGGTCTCACTGTCTCTATAAGTCAAGTGTTAGCATTGTAGGTGTGTACCACCATTCCTGACTACGTTTTGGAATCTTAATCTTCTCAAATCACAACAGACTTTCTTGCCAGACTTCCCTTCTGTGAGCACTCACCTCTGCAGTGGGCCATCGGGTCCTTCTCTGTCTTTGTTCTTTGGCATGTCTCCTGGCTGCAGGTCACTGGAGGAGGGCTCTGTGCTGATCACAACCCTGTGCACCTCCTTCAGATGGCCAAAATAGACTCGGACATGACCAAACACTTTTGCACAAAACTCACAGCACACTAGTTTCTTGGGGCGATTCTCACCATGGTGAAGTTTCATGTGCGCGCTCAGGCTGCCGGGACGGACATAGGCCTTGCGACAGATCCCA
Source organism: Neotoma lepida (assembly GCA_001675575.1). Classification (NCBI taxonomy): domain Eukaryota; kingdom Metazoa; phylum Chordata; class Mammalia; order Rodentia; family Cricetidae; genus Neotoma; species Neotoma lepida. The sequence goes on along the minus strand of LZPO01044578.1, from coordinate 5,617 downwards.
CAACTGTAAGGCCGTCTGTTGGTGTGTGTATTCATGTGGTCTAGAAGGTGGTGTTTGAACTGAAAGTGGTGGTTACAGACGGGACACATGTGCCAGGGCTTCTTGATGCCAGAGAATCCATTTCTGAGCACAGAGCTGGGCTTAGGGGTAAGGCTGTCACTTTGCTTGGAGCCAAGACATTTTGGAGGCAGTGCATTATTCAGCAGGATATCTTGACCTAGGCTGCTAGGAGCCTGGGACTGCAGTGCAGCTGCAGGAGACACCAGGGGCGCCAAAGCAGACATGACAATGATAGGCTTGGGCATGATGCTGCGATACTTTCTCGAAGCAGCCTTGGGCTTCTGGTCTCTGGGATCCTGGGGACTGTTTCTCCCCCTCTCTATGCCATCACCACACATTCCAATAATGTATTTCCTCCTTTTGCCCTGCAGTGATAAAATTTCATCTGGCACTTTCCATTTTCTTCCTCTTCTCTTTGCNGCCCCACTGCTGGGTTTTCCTTTGTGGCTGAGATCTAATTTGGTGACCGGACTTTCACAAGCACTCTGCTTTGACCCATGCAGAGTACTTATCTTGCTGGGCATTGTGGTGGCTGCATCAAATCTTTCTGTTATGGACAGTCTCTCGTCACCGTTTGCCCTGCATCCAAATGAAGATAATTCGGCATCATCAGCATCTGTGGCTTTCACTCTTGAGAAGGGCAGGATGGGCAGTTTACCCTTCGGTACTAAGGAGACCAGCTGAACCACACTGCTGAGGACAGTGTGTGCAGGAGCCACCTGCTCTTTAAGCTCCTCACCNGCACCAGCAGTCTTAGTGGGCACCTCCCTCCTGGCACAGTCTGCCTTCTGCATGATTGCTGGGAGGTTCTGTGGGGAAGAGGAATCCTCTGTAGTGCATGCTGGGATGACAGGAAGGTTCAGGTCTCCACAGCTGTTGGCCACTAGAGGATCTGAATCTCTGTGGTCAACACTACTGGTCATTGTAGCTGTTTTGATGGTGGGAGAAGGGTGTAAAGTAGGCATTTGCTTCAACAGGCTGGTCTTGTGAGGCAGCTCAGAATGAGCTTGTGGGGAAGGGGACATTTGGGATGTCTGGGCCGGGCCAGGAGGTTCATTCCAGCTACTCTTGGGAGAGCTCAGGTCCTGTTTCTTTCTTAACCCTTTGTTACTTAGTGGTTGATATCGAGGAATAGGCAGTTTAAGGTTTTCATGCAGGGACATTCTGGGCTTCTGAACTAGCTGAGCTGAGGCAACATTCGGCAAAGCAAAAAGAGAAAACGTCCCCTCCTGGCTGGTCACCTGCATCAGAGCATAGTTCTGACTGGGCATGCCCAGAGGCTTGGAGGTTAGAGCCAGACTCCCTTGGTCAGAAAGTGAGGAAGGACAGGGTAGCACTCTGGATGTTAAGACTTTAGGCACAATTTTTGGCGCAATGGTCCTAAACTGACTCTTATTCTGTAAACTTTTCCCACTCTGTGCTGTTCCAGAAGGGATGTTTGATTCATCTGCAATGACAATACATAGATTACTACAGTGTAACTGTCCTGGTACTAAAACTTCAAATCATATCTGATCTGGGCTAGAGACCTGGCTCAGCACTTAAGAAGGTATACTGATCTTGCAAAGGACCTGAGTTCGTTTCTCTGCACCCATGTTGGGTGGCTCACACCTGCCTTAACTCCAGCTGCAGGGGATCCAATGTCCTCTTCCGGCCCATGCAAGCACCCGCACACATGTGTATACATCCACACCCACAATATATATAATTAAAAAAAATCTAATTTTTCTGTTCAGAATAGATTGTTTGGCCCTTCCCCATCTTCCTAAGCAACTGCCTATGTCCTTCAAGACAACGTTTGAAGGTTACCTGCCCTGCTTTCCCAAGGACTGTAATTCTCCTCCACTGTTGCAACATAATTCTCCTGTTAGAATGGCAGCCATTAAAGAGAACTTCCCGAGAGCTGCAACTCTGTTCTTCTGGTCCCTGTGCTCTGTAAGCCCTTCACCCAGCCTGTCTTACCCAGTTTTGACTCATCTTCACAAGCCAGAGCAATCCCACTTTCGTTCCTGATCTCCAGAGCTGCAAAGTATCTTCTCTGGAACATTCTATTGTGACTTCTGTTTTATACACATGCCTTGCTCTCCCAGAACACCTAAGCTGTATGAAGACGAGACATCCTAAGTTCATCTCTNATCACCCACTGCATCTTTGGTCTGAAACAAATGCTTTTTGCATCACCTGGCTTCTCACTCTGGTTTAGGCTGCACCATTTGGTNCGAGCAGTGCAGTTTGCTTTGCAAAGTGACGAATTCCAGACTGAAGGTGGCTTTGGTGCTGTTCCCTGTGTGACTTGTGAAATTTCTTCTCACACTTTTCAAAATGTTAATGTATGCTTTTGCAATTAAATCATTAGCATTTTTTTTAAAAAGAAAACTGATGTGACACTTTAAAAAAGGTTAAAACATAACCAAAGAGATACAGGATGATAAAGGTACAGAGCTGAAGGGAAAAAAAAAATAACCATGAATCACACAGAGAGCACCTTCTAGGATACTAATAGGAACAATTTTAACTGATGGAATAATGTTCCATTCATCCCAGATTTATTGGCCTGACCACAGAGCAATTACTACAACCTTAAGAGAACAATTAAGGAAACATTTTGGCTCCCCATTCTAAGGACTGAATCATCTATTTTATTCCCCAAGGCCTCAAGGTCACAAGGCCTGGCTGTGGAGAAGTTTCTTATTTTTAAGTGCCTCATATTAATCAAACTTCATGTAGGCTCCCATGTACTAGCTGCAGGAACTAGTCTAGGAACTNGGTATTGTAAGCCTATAATCCCCTTTCTGAAAGTTGTGGGGCCACATGAGGGTTGGAGTTTACACTTTCACATTTTAGAAAAGTAGTAAGATAGAAACACACACAGCAAATGTTACACCACCCCCAGCAGAATCTGTAGGTCATAATTAAACCCAGTGCCACGCCTGCCGCAAAGTATATTAGCACTTGCAACACAGCAGGGAAATGAAAGCTCTGAACGGTTTTATTTCAGTTCAGGAGTTTGCCTCTGAATGACTGAAGTACCTAATTTTTAATTTTAGATTTTGGAGCTTTGTGTAAAGGATTTTAGAAACATTTGTTTGTGGGGAAACCAGGGACAGGAATGTGGGGAGCTAAAAATCCTTTGAAATACAGAGGAAAAGCTTTAAAATCAGCCCTTATTGACTGCCCACAATTAGTGAACCAACAATTCGACCAGAAAGTTGCCTGTTAACACTATGGTAATAAGCAACATAGAAGGAATAATTTGAAAAGTATGACAACTTACTTTAGAAAGTACTTTAATATTTGGTTAAGAAAGAGGATGCTGGGTGTGGTGGCACACACNTTTAATCCCAGCACTTGGGAANCAGAGGCAGGCAGATCTCTGAGTTCCAGGTCAGCCTGGTCTACAGAGGGAGTTCCAGGACAGCCAGGGCTACACAGAGAAACCCTGTCTCCAAAAAACAAAAAAGAAGAAAGAAATTAACAAAAAGGATGTTAGGAAACACATGCTACTTGCATTAGAGTAAGGAGGACATTTCACACAGAAGCTCAGTAGCTGCCTTAGAGTGAGGAAGGCATTTCACACAATAGCTGCATTAGAGTGAGGACAGTGCTGTGGTAGAGCATGCTGGGAAACATCTCACATCCTTTAAACCAGGAGGAGAAGCAGGACTAGCTGACTAGACATCAGAGGAAATGATACTGAGAACAGTACATTACGCTACTGGGGTTAAACTGAAGTAGTCAGAGCAGCAAAGAAGAAATGTAAGAAACACACACAGAGGAACAAGTGTAGGGGAAAAGAGGGACCAGAAGAGACACAGACCCACGAGAGTGGACTCTCAGAGGCAGGACACAAAGATGGCAACCCAAAGATAAGCCATCAATAGCCAGTGTCAAGGTTTCCTGAAGGTGTCCAGAGACTGAAGTTGGGAAAAGTAAGGATTCTTACTTTTGTGACTAGGGATTAGAAAACAAGCTTCTGAAAGGTTGGGTTTTCAGAAATGAAACTTGGTCACTTTATCCCGCCATACCAAATGGGAGTGAACTATGTAGCTCCACTACTGTCCATGTATCTCCCCAACATGGTGGAGACAAAAATCACACAGGAAAAGCAGTGATTTCAGACAAAAAGGAGGCTGTGATGACTTTAGAGTTGTCTAGGAGACAGGCTTCTGAGTATATCTTGAGAGCTTCCTGAAGAGGTTTAACTTAGGGGGCAGACTACACCAAATGCTGGAGAAATGGAAAGGACGAAGGAGTAAGCAAGCTGGGCATCAGCAGTCACGTTGCTCTGCTTCCTGACTGTGGCGGCAGTGTGACCTCAGTCATCTCACACTCCCACCACCATCCCTTCCCTGACATGCAGTATCCCCTCAAGTCTTGAGGCANCACCAACCCTCCTTCCGCCCTGCCTGCCTTCATGTTGCTTTCTCCAGGTATTCTGTGCAGTCAGAAGAGCAACTAACCAGAGGCCAACTGTAGATGAGAGCAAAGACCATGCCTGGAGGTACCCAGCTCTGCCCCAGCAAGGGCAGACTCTGATCATCAGNTGAGCAGTGTGGGCAGCCTGCAATGTCAGGCCTAGGTGACAGGCAAGTGGTAGCCAGTGGAGCCGGATGTTGGGNATGAAGANNAGATCAGCTGTCCCATGATCCTTAATCACTGGCTACTCACATCTGTGAGGTGAAGAACAAGCCTTGCCAAGAATACTTAAGTTAGATATGCTGGCATGCATCTATCAGGAAGTGCACACAAAGATGGAGTTTCCCACAAGTGTGCTATGGTGTTCCACTGCCCAGAATCACTAAAGATAGGAAACGAAACTGGTGCGTTAGTGGAAAAGTGAGGCAAGAGTACACAACCCCAATATTGGAAGGAAGAAAAACACCAAACCCCAGGAACTACTTAAATGCCCAACAGGAAGCTAATGATAATCCAAACACAGTATTTTGTAGCTGTAGAGGAATACTCTCAAGAGGTTTTTGTGGGACAATATCCTGTCACTTAAGACTGTGAAGTCTGGGATTGCATACACAAATCTATCCCCCAATACACAGAGGGACCTTTGTAGGGTGAGGAGAGCTACCGAACAAGAAGCNGAGAGTCAGATAGTAGCTTCCAGTTCACTTGCCACCCTGTCTCGCTCTAGGGAGGTGCTCAAAAGTAACCTGTTCAGTGAACAAGATGCTTTACCTATGCTGACCTACTGAGTATGCAGGCATGCACATGCCATGGAGGTCTGTGGACAACTTGCAAGAATGGCTCTTTCCTTCTATGACATGGGGTCTAGGGACTGAACTCAGGTCGTCAGGCTTGGTGGTAGGTACTTTTACCCACTGAACCATCTTACTGGCTCCACTTTGGTATAGGAATAGGATTCTGAAAGTGAGACCTTTTGGGCTATTTGTGAGTGTGTACTTTTGCATAAATGACAGCACCTAGACATATAGAATGGCTTATGCNTTTTATTTTCTTTGACAAGAATTGATGATCAAAGAGGTAATTTAGTAACCTGACAGGCAGCACATCTCTGTCTTTTGAAGCTATACATGGAGAAGTATGA